>PNEQ01024399.1:7587-43955 GCA_003012365.1 Medauroidea extradentata | reverse complement strand
CAGTGTTGCGAGCCGCGACTGTCTGGCTGGGCGGTGTAGTACGATACTGTGGTGGCGGAGCTAGGACACCCCCTTCCCACTCACTCCTCGGCGCCGTGGCTGTCGGGCAGGGCGGCGAAATACAATACAGTGGCGGCAGCGCTAAAAGGCCTCCTCGGGTGCCGCATGGATTGTATTACTCCATGATAACCACCTGCGCTCAGTATCGGGTAACCGAGAGAAAATATCGTGATCTGGAATGATCCTGTTCCCTCTTCTCTCTGGGTGGTGCTTGACATTGAAGCGACATCTTTCCAGGAGGTTGGAGAACAGAGACCCGCCGAGATAATTCGAGAAGAAGGTGGGTGGGGTATATAAGGGGGAGCTGCAGCAGGAGAGAGAGTTTTTGCTGGCAGGTGCCTAGTGTGATCTGAAGTGATAGTGAAAAGTATTGGATTGCGACGACTGTTCAAGTGCGTCCAGCGAGTGGGACCGCAGCAAGTAGGAGAAAGAAGGTGATTATAGGCCAGAAAGATTCTGCGGTATTATTTCTTTGGGTCCACCATTGCGAGTGACTAGTAACCTTTCCATATACAGAGAACTTATGTAGATGTATTTTTTTTTCTTTTGTGTAAATAGTAGTTACTTGTACTGTTTGACATTTATTGTGGTAAATCATTGTAGACATAGGTTATTTTTGTATGTACAGTTGTAAATAAACTAGGTAAGCTTTATTTTCTTTATTTTATCAAGACCTCCATCCCCAAACGTACCTAGCCCGCAAGCTTGTAGCAATACGTATTATATTACGTAGTTAGGTAGAAGTTCCTAAAATGTACCCAGAAGAAAAGTTATGACACAAAATACAAAAATTCAAGACGGTGACTATCACTCACTCTTACGGTAGGACATCACAAGCCAATGTTGCAATTACGGTTTTAAAAAAAAATTTTGGTTCTTTAGGAATACTTAATAAAATGTAGTTATAGCTCTTAAACAACAGTACCCTACGATAGGCTATCAATAAATACGATGATTAGTCAAATATTAAGATTCTCGCAATTTCGGACATACCAAGTAATGTACGTATAAAAATTAGTGGTTGCCGTGCAAGGCCAAAAACAACACGGTTTAAGGTAATCCACCAAATGACAAATACTACTGAAGATATATAGAATATAATCATTCATAAGTAAACATACACTAATGTAATTGAGGTTTTCACATCTGTATGGATTGTAAAAATGGTATGCAACAGAAGTTCCTTTTACTGGACTAAAAAGCCATTACAAAAGTGAAGTTGGCTACAAAACTACCCTTTCCAAGCAAAAGAGGTGCAACAAAACTATCCTTTACAGGTTTCAAATATGTGCACCATAACTATCCTTTTCCAGCATCTGCCATGTATACTCTCGTATAATTGGAATCAAAACTGTCCTATTTAACTTACTATGACAACACAATTGCCTATTTTATTTAGTTGTCAACAAAACTCTCTTTCTCCCACACATTTTTGTTAATAACTAAATATCTAATGAAATGATTTGTATTTCCTTGAAGAATAAGTTTAAGAACACTTTTATCAATGATCAATACATATTTTTATTACAATTTTGGTATTTATATTCTTGCAGAGTGTTTTTTCTTAATTTACTCAAAACGATCTACGTTGGAAAATGAGAGTTTTGTTACTCACCTCCTCAATTCATCTAAACATATGACAAACGAGCGATCGAAGAAAAATATATTAAAAACATTAAATTTTAAAATAGGTAGCTAAATAATTTTCTTAATCTAAGAAGTCGATTAGGTCTCATTACAAAATGTTAATTTAAAAATGGCTTTGTAATCGCTAAGGAACTGGAGTCATCAGGGACGTGACAACGAAATGACGTACGGTGTAAAGTAAGCAAAGCTTCGTAAGGACAAAGTTTGTAATGAGCCAGGCCGTGTGCACAGGTGTGGTTGTGGTGGAGACGGGTGAATGGACCCATGGAAGAGGAGGAGAGGGGTTACAGGAAGTAACTCACTCAGACCGCGATAACCCACACCAGCCCGCATGTAGGCCGTGGGCACCCTTCCCTCCCACACCCTGGCACCAGGAGACACACACTATTCTACCTGCGGTGAATCACACCCACCACCTATCAGATCATGTCTGCCAAGCTACACGGTGGCCAATCACCTACCTCCTGACACCCCATTCCCAAGGCCTAGTTGGTTGGCCGATTAATAGGCATACATAATTTCGCGAATTCCTTTGAGAAGACGTTAGATTTAAAATTCCAGCACACGTTAGTTACTTTCTCGAGTGGATAATTGTTAGTGAAACTCTTCCATGAGGACAGTGAACCAATAGCAGACCTGCACGAAAACACTCACTGAAATCCCCGCTACTTTGTCACATATACAACTGGCCACTCACTGGAGCAGCAGCCTATGAACAAGTAGTTGAGGACAGAGTGTACACAGGACTGTGGAGTCCAGCCAGCACGTCGTTGAACCCACGATATTGCTGTATTTGAACAATTGAACACATCTGACGTCAACTATACGTACAGGAGTGTAACCGGATATTTTTTTGGCGACGGCTGAGTTTGAATCCATCTTGTGGTCTCAAATTAATGTTTTGTCGCCAGCTACGAAAATACCGGCAAATGTGGATAATTTGACTGCGGGGGCAACATTGGCCGACTCAAAATTTAATTCGTTGACAGTTGGGGAAGCAATGGCAAACTTTATCTGAATGGATCAAACTTAACGGATTTAAATACTTAACTGCACGTATTTATTACGTCATTAAATGGTCCTAAAACAAATATTTTGAGACGATCAATGTTACCCATGCTCAAAGTATCCACATTTGACGGTACGTGTTTGTGCAGTGCATGGCCACTCACACACGCAACACATGAGGAATAATCAAACCTGTATAAATATTGTTACAAGTTTAGCAAAAACTTTTACACGTGGGCAATTCTCTGAGCTCTTTGGGATAGAGGGTCTTACAACTAGAAATAAAAGAGTTGAATTAAGTTATTGATTTACTAACTCACAAAGCTTACAAAAATACACAAAACAGCAATCAACTATAACTTCCTCAACACCATTAATTATGCACACAATTACTATTGTGCCACAGAAACGTCAATGAACTTAGAGAATTAAAGCACAATAATATTTACCATTAATCAAATATTACAAATCACAATAACAATTCAGTCATATACCCAATCAACAATCTTTCAAATAGTGACAATGTAAAACCTTATCAGTCCGAAGTGGTGATGGATCAACATGTGCTGCGCAGCACCCCGAGTGCACCAATGTCTTCACTCTTGAGGTTTTCGGTTCGACTCCAGTCGCGCACCTCCTTGTCTGTCGACCCGCAGCAGCAGTCCTCTTGTCTCGCCCAATTCTGCTCCGAAGGTATGTGCCTGCAGCCTCAAAGTAGACTCTGACGTCACCAAGATGTCTTCACCAGTCTCTCTTCACATGCATAGCACCTTACTCTAGCACGACCAATAGCGAACTCTCCCCAAATCTGTTGATTCGGGCCTCTTATACTCTGGCCAAACTCCGGGGATTCACCGCATTACAGGGGTCTAAAAATAGACATTACATTCATGCTTCGGATGTGACTTGAGCCTCATAGGTCAGCCTCGTAGGGTTACGACGCAGTTTAAACAGGTCTCTGACGTAGTTCTTCGGGGGTTTACATCCTGGGGCAGCCCAGCTCGTGAGTCATAGGCCAGCCCTCAGACAACACTCAGGTGTTGTGTCGGCGCGACTGAGCTGACGAGGTGTTGCGTCTCGAGGATGGCAACACGACAGCTGTTGTTGGTGTCGAGGCTGTGTGACGCCAGCGGGCTGAAGGAAGGACGAACAACACTTGTGGTGTTGTGTTGCGAGTACTGCAGATGTGGTGAGCTGTGGAGAACAACACTGACGGTGTTGTGTCTAGGAGGGCAATAACTGGCTACTTGAGGAGGCTGTCTACCTGGTGATTCAAGAGGAGTGCTTCGAGAGATCGCTATTGGTCCTGCTCGGAGGAGGTGCTAAGCTTGTGCAGGGAGGCTGGTGAGGACATCTTGGTGATGTCAGGAAGACGTCTTGGTGACGTCGGAGTCTACTGCGAGGCTACAGGAACATACCTTCGGAGCAGTACTGGGTGAGACAAGAGGGCTTCTGCTGCGGGTCGACAGGTGAAGAAGGAGGTGGGCGACGGGGTCGAACCGAAGACCTCAAGAGTGAAGACAGTGGTGCACTCTGGGTGCTGCACTGTACATGGTGAGCCATCCTCCCTTATGACTGTTAAGGTTGTACATTGTAACGGTTTGAGAGACTCTTGATTGGATATGACCGAACTTTTACTGTGATTTGTAGTCTTTAATTGATTAATGGTAAATATTCTTGTGCTTTAATTGTCAAAGTTAACTAACGTTCTGTGGAACAGTAGTACTAATTGTGTGCATAACTAATTGTGTTGTGAGAGTTATAGTTGATTACTGTTTTGTGTATTTCGTAGCTTTGTGAGATATTGAATCCAGTACTTAATTTAACTATTTTATTTATAATTATAAGACCTCTATCTCAAAAGAACTCATGGGTATTGCCCACATGAAAAGTTTTATGTCTCAAACTTGTAACAATATATATATATATATATATATATATATATATATATATATATATATATATATATATATATATATATTCCAGTGGTACATGAGCGCACACAGCATATTAACATACGTATTTGGATCATTAAAGATTATAAATATTTGGTAGTTCAGCAGTCAAGTTTCGGCCTGCTATCTTCAAGGTTGATGGTTCAAAATTCACATGTAGAATACATTTTTTATTATTTAAATTTGCCTATTTATATTTGTACGTTACTGATAATTTCCGTTTTCTTATGTTTATGTCAGTTGCAGTGATGTGATACCGTAAATAAATAGAACGAAGGAGAAATCTCGGGATAGGATTTCTCATCATGAATGTTGTTTATTTTTGTCTAAAATTTAATTATACATGCTTTACTACAATTCCTTAGCAATATTATAACAAATGGAGACGAATCATCACACAAAATACACCACTGCGAAATCACGGTCATCTCGCTCGGCTAAAAATGTCCGTTTGTTGGGATTTCTCATTGACTGTAGCATTAACATATTTATTGTGAACGATCGCCGCTTACTGCAAAAATTTAAAGTTTTCAGCAATTCAGGGACTCGTGACTTATTGGATTGCAAATAACTGTACTCAGGTGAAGGTTTGAACTGAAATGTTACCGACCTCAGGGCAATCTCGTGACTTAATACATCCTCATAAAGAGGCCAACACGTGCGACAAATATGACGACTGCGGTGTTTTATGACAGCACGTGTTCCGCCTTCAGTCTGCCGCTACACTCGTAAAGCAATCTCCTTCTAGGTTAATAGTCATTGAAACTTGCTGTCGAGACCTACTTGAGCAGATGGTGTGGATTAGCTGTGTGTACAGAAGCCGAGCAGACAGGTTCCAGCTAGTGTCTACACACAGAAGGCCTCTACTGAACCAGTATGATAGGCGTGTCCATCAAATAACCAATCAATAGAGGACCGTAAAAATTCGCGAGTTCATTGACATGTAGGCAAGTCTCCAAGAATATGTGTCCTGAAGCAGACGGTAACTACACTGTAAAAAATGTTTGCACTTTTACAAAGAAAACCTTTGGAAACTAAGTTGCCAAAGAAATTCCTTCTAAAACTACAATGGCTGTCCTTGTAATAAAATACAAAGTACGTATATGCTCGTAAAATTACAAGGAACAGACTTGCAGTTGTACTTTAAATAAGGAAAAAATAAACTGAAAATATGATTGTACTTAATAAATAACACGTAACTTACTTATCAAATAACCTTTGAATAAAGGACGTTTAAATGAAATTATATAAAAAAAAAACCGAAATGGTAAGTTTCGAACCGGAATCCCCGCGTTTTGTATTTACGCACCTTACCCCTAGATCACTGTGACTTCTGTACTGCTTAGTATTTTTTTATTTATATACATTCAATGCACAGTTCAGTAATAATTCTTTCTTTTAAAGCCCGTAATTTATATAAACATTCACTTTATTCCAGGAAAATGCTTTCCAGAGGTTGTAATCTTTGCATACGTAATTTCCGACGAGCGTATGATTTTGGTAGATAACACATTTTTTCTATGTTTTTTAACGAAATCCTTTTAACGTTACAAACTAATAATTTTACAAGGACATTTTTTTCAACATTTGCAGAAGTTTGTACAACTACAAAGAAGTGCCTCGTCATTTTTTACCAAAAAAAATACAGTGCAGAAACTGTCACTATATAGGTACAAAGAAATCCTTTGTAGTATTACAAAGTTTATCTTCGTAACTTTATAAACTAATGATTTTACAAAGAAAATATCAGTGAATTTTACAAATTTTTTTGGAGTGTATGCTCGATGGCTTCTTGCTGACACAGTGCTATCACATGATTGGACCTGTCTTTTATTTGAAAATCCATGAGGTGTCACTCACATAAGTCAAGGTAAAACTGCGAAAATGACATGAGCTTAAAGTTATTTGAAACGTAGCTTGTATCCAAACGAAAACGCAAATGTTTCAAGTGTCTACTAACCAAATAAAAGCAACGGAAGTATACGATTATCACATTTCTGTTCATTTACGATCCCCGTAACATAACGAATACTAACAAACAACACTATATTTTGTTACGACCGCAGGTGGCGTAACGGCAAGAGTACTCACCTACCAAGTTGATCCGAGTTCAATTACAGATTTTTTGCATGTGGGAAACGTTGCCGTCAGTCCAGGGTTTTCTCGGGGCGCTCCCGATCACCTCTGCTCTTCGCACGCACCCATCGTTTCTAAATCATGAAGGGTTATTTAAGATAATCCTGCGCGATTCGCCAGATGCCTACAGGCGCCCAGCCATAGGCCCAACACACTGGATAGCGATAAACACAACGCTTATTTCAATTACGATACATTCTTGACAATAACTGATGGTCATATGTATTGCGAGAAACATATTGGTCATTATGTTATTAACGTATTGTTCTGTGATTGTTAGTTAAAATGTAACAAATACTCAATAATACACTTAAGTAAAGTTTCGAACCAAAAACATATGTATTTGTCGATATCATGTGCTGGTATTGCGCTGAACAACTTATGTAATGGTGGTTGATATGTTACGAGAAAATAATGTCTGAAATAGTAGTGTTTACGTTTATTTAGAACGGTTTTACTTTATGCACATAAAAACGTACAAAATGTCATGTGACATGAGTTGTAAATAACAATGAATAAACTTGTCTCATGTATTTGTTAACCTACCTTCGAGAATAGTATTTTGTAGTGAGTGTGCGTGTATGTATGCGGTCACGGTAACAGAAACCTTTTAAATATAAAATGTTTGTATCTTGACATTGACAGATTTGTACTGGGGAAACAATAAGCTTCTCGTTTTATAACATTAAGTGTATTTTGTGGTCTGCTCGTCTCCCAGTCGGAAATCTTCTCTTGTGGTGTGGTGCCTTGCCTTCATGTACTTTCCCCATACCATCTATGTTTTTAGATCTCAACTTATCAAGAAGTTACGTGGCATTTAACTTATAGTACTTGATCTCCTCAACACGATAGTTGTTCCTTGTTACATTACTCGTATCTTGGTCAGACAAGTCGCGTCCCACAACCGTGATCTAAGTTCGAATCCCCGCAGCGTGGCTCCCAAGTTTCGTGTATGGGAAATGTGGAAAACTTTGCCATTAACTGGACTGTTTTCTCGAAGTACGTCCGTGTCCACGGCTCTTACATTCCGCCTATCACACCCTTCAAAACAGGATGTTTGTAAGAACATGTTTTACCAAACTATTCCACATGAGCCATTGTGCCAATGTACGAAAAGAAAACACCTCGGACAAGGACGGGAAGTCATTGTTAAGCCACTTGCTCATTGATAACACTGTTTCTATACTCTGTCCACTCTAAGGTTGCATCAGAAATAAAAATTGCTAATAAATCAAAGAAATTTAATTATATCTTGACTCCTTACATTGTGATTATGCCGTAACACAGTTACCTTCTATATTTTCAATATTTCAAATTAAATTCATGTTGTCCAAAAATTTTATTGTCATTCACTTGAATGAGTTAGCTGCAACCTTAGAATGGATGGAGTATAGGTCCTGCAGCATAGCTAAAAACGGCCTTTTCAGACTGCTGTAATTTAAATTTACTAACCGGATGTATGCAAAACTCAGAAACATGCACTGACATTCGCTACAAACTTTTCACCAGTAAATTTATATGTTCACCGCTTAAAGTCCCACAGTAAAAATGGATCGGTGGGAATCTTGCACGCTAGTTCAGTGCTCGGTTCGTTGAGGCTATGTGGCATTTGATGCGCGCTTCAAGGTCGCCCTTATTACGCCTTCGCTTCTGAACCTCTAATGCACAGATATGCGGTACACACAACATTCCACCTCACATCTTCTTACAAGCACTAAAACCTCGCTGTAAAGCGCTTATCAACCCCACTTCTCTCTCTCTCTCTCTTATTTTCTCTCTCCCTCCCTCTTACTGTCACGTTAGACTGAGGCTACTGCCAAAACCTCGGAGCCAATCTGTAGCAGTGCGCTATCCACGCTCGGAAATACTGATCACGTTGGACTTTTGTTTGTACTTTAACCTTACAGGATATTGAAAGGTACAACGTCGAGCAAACGACTGGAATACTCAATTGTCAATAAAATCTTAACTACTCGTCAAAAGTCGATGAGAATTTTTTTACCGAGTATATATTTTATCAGCGGATGTTTATTTATACGGTACTCTGCGGTAGTATGCTTTACTTTCAAACAAAAAAATTAAAAACAGTTTTTAGAAAAAAAGGGGCTTGAAATCACAAAATGTATAAAAACGGAAAACTTTTTTTTTTTTTTTTTTTTTTTTTTTTTTTTTTTTTTTTTTTTTTTTTTTTTTTTTTTTTTTTTTTTTTTTTTTTTTTTTTTTTTTTTTTTTTTTTTTTTTTTTTTTTTTTTTTAATGTGATAATATCGAGGCATCGATATTAACAGAATTTCAAAAACACTCGCGTTTTGATTTGCGCGAGAGGTTTACAGATGTTAAAATAATTTAAAATCAAAGCGCAAGTATTTTTTTAAAATTAAGTTATTATAGAGGCCTAGAAATTATCATATTAAAAACTATAAAAATGACAGTTTTCCGTTTTTGTAGATTCTGTGGTTTCAAACCCTTATTTAGATAAAAAAAATTTCATTTTTACTCGAAAGTAAAGCATACTACCGCATAGTACTATAAATAAACGTCCGCTGAAAAAATATCTACTCGGTAAAAAAATCTCATCAATTATTGAAAAGTATTTCAGATTTTATTGGCGACTGAGTATTCAAGGGATTTGCACGACATCGTACTTTTCCATACCCCTTAAACAAGATGTTAATGAAAGTTGTTACAAACTTTGCGAGATGATTCGTTGTAAAAAAAAATTGGTAATGTTACAGAATGCAAGTTTTTTGACTGACACAAATCTGAAAGTAGAAATTAGCGATTGAAAATTCACATAGAAAGCCAATGTGTGTTAAATTGAACCGCACAAGAGAAATAAATAATGAATTCCGGGTGCAGGATAATAATAAATTATGTGCTACCTGTAAACAAAAGTTTATAACACTCGATAAAGGGGTTGCTCAACTACCTGTATACATACCAGCGTTGCCAGTCTATGAGGCTCCACATTTTGTACGCCCTTTTTCTCGAAAACGGTTCACGGTGCGGGTTTGGGGGGCGGGGGGTTGGTTGCGTCACGGAAATATGTTTTGCTCATTTGGACCTCCAACTACAAACCGTGTTATTTAATAGCCAAAAAGCAATGGTATGAATTGTTTATGTAAAAAAACTTTACTAACCTCTCTAACGAAGGTGAAAGGTATTCGAAACCATTTTCCCACAGATTGCAGATCTTGCTATTGAAGCACAGGAGTTGATCGAGAAGCTGCTCTGGTGAGCACATGGACGCGTGTCAACTATATGCTGTGTTTACTGACTGCGCAACACCCTACCCTACCCTCTACCCACGTGAGTATTGTGCTGTGACCCAAGTATATTTCTCTAAGGAGGGTAGCAGGTTGTTTGAGAAGGGCGGAGGGAGGAGAGATCCACAGATTGGCCAGCCCTGGTCCAGGCTCGGTAATTAGCTAGCCGGTGGCAAGCTGGGTATAATTACTCGCTGCCGGCCTCCTCTTGTTGTGCCGGGTAAGTGGTTCGTAAAACTAGCCGCCGCCCTTGGCTGGGGAATTAATTACAAACACGCCTTGCGCTTAACGGTACCGTCTACTGCGCCGGCACCACCTCCGTTCTTCACGACCACCATCACTTCGCATCATCACGTCGTGCATGCTTGACGTACACCTGGATCACGTGGCCGCCTGGTGAAGAAGGACGTGCTTGTGTGTGTGAGGTGGCCGGCACTTGTATTGTCATATCGCCTCTACGTCCAAAGTCGTAAACGCGGGAGCAGTGTTCCCACCGTAACGTTCTTATCGTGCGGTGGCCTTATCATTTTATTGAACCCGTCACTCTAGCAAAGTCCAATTTTGTTGTAGATCTCGATTACGAACTATTCCGGTAGTTATATATATTGAGAAACAACCGCCTGAAAATGTCGATTTTAGTCAAGTTCGAGCTATTATAATGTGTTTGGTGCCTTAAAAGTCATATTCACAAGTAGTCTGAACGGTGTTTGATTTTCGTAGATAAGCACTGTGGAAATAGATTTACTGGTTTCCGAGAAAAAACTTTAACTCCAAACATGATGCACGCAGTTTGAGCGCCAGCCAGGCGATCGCCTTAAGAGCCCATAGTAGATAAATAAACGCTTAAAGTATTAATTGAACTATATATGTTTATTCAAACCGATAATGAAAAACTACAAAACAGCAATCCTGGTTAATGATATTTGTCAACTTTATAAGCAAACATTATTCCAAAATGCCATATTCGCTAAGCGTAATTTTTTCCGCCGCAATTAAATGTACGAAATTACAGCGTTAGAAATAACGCCTCAGAAATACGCAAATGGAGAAAAAAATTTTGCTTAGAAAGTTCGAAAGAAATTTGTACAGCATCGTTTTCTTTTGCTTATTGGCTTTGAGCCTCCTACTATTTGTGATAGATGCATTTATCATTTATTTTTGTACCACGAGTCCTTAAGGGCTTTGCCTACCTGCACTTTAGAGGCTCAGAAATGACGGAGCTATAAGAGCAACCTTCAAGGGTGCATCAAATGCAATATCGTCTCAACGAGCCAAGTTCTGAACTACCGTGCGAGATTCCCGCCGATCCGTTTTTACTATGGAACCCGAGCGGTTACTATTCAATTTTATTGGTGGAAAGTCTGTAGCAAAATTCACTGCACATTTTATTTTAGTTTCACACATATCTGGTTACTACATGTTAAAGTGCGTCAGCCTGAAAAGGCTGTTTTTAGCTACGTTCAAGAGCTTAGAGACAGTTTTTAATGTGCACAATGTCTTCATAATGACATTCCGTCCTTGTGCGAAGCATGTTTTCTTTTCGTACATTGACATAATGGGTACATGTGGAAATAGTTTTGTTAAAAAACGTATTTGCGAAATACTGAAACGCATTTGAAACGTGTTATAGACGGCGTTCTTAACGTGAGATCACCGTGAGAGGCACATCTTGTAATACAATTACAAGTCAGCTGCTATGAGCATTAGTAAGGTTAATTATACTACGAGTTAGGAAGTCAATGGAATTTCCTATGGACGAATTTAGCAAGATAAAATGTTTGCTGTATACTTGTGCTAGTATCATTAAGGGAACTATCGACGGAGAGTTGGTGATAGAATTAACGTTAGCTGAACTAGAGGAAGAAATTAATAATTATATTTAAATCATTTACTGGAAAACAATAATCTTTTAGCTATATTAACATATGGAGGGGAAAAAACTGGAACAGTTCCCTCACGTATTTGTAAAATTTAGCCCACTTTATGACCTGCGACATTCTTCTTGTAGTGCCTGAACTGATCCATGTTTTGATATTAGTTTACAAGCTTTCTCATGTTAGAGTTCTAATTTTTTTCACTGTGCAGTGCAATGTGTTATGGCTCATGCAATACCTCTGCGTTAAACATATAAGCATGAGACATGCAAGACTCAGGACTGTGACCCACCTGAGTACTCAACCAAACATAGTTTCCAAACCAGGCCAAAGATTTATTAAATATTAAACACCGGATACAATGCGACAGTGGAATCCTTCACTCCAACAGCCATATACAAGGATACTTGTTGCCACGTACGGCGCGATACAGGAGCGTGTGACACTATATAAGGGTATCGTCTGCTTCATAGCGACACCCGGGTCACTTCGCTACCAGGATGCACCAGGAAGTTCAGATACGATGATGTCCTAATCGTCGTAACAAACAAAAGACATCACTCATTATAATTATTAAGTTGGGACTGTCAACCTAACTAAATTGAGTGGCTTAAGTACTCATAAATTATAATTGTAATTGTTAATATTAATTGATAAAGCTTGCCTCCCTTCGCGATAAGCGTATTTGAATTGCTGCGTATAATAAAACAAAAACCGTGACATAAGTAGATAATTTTCTATCACCAAAGGATGCGTATAAAAAGTAAGCCAGCCATTATCATGAAATAACTTAATAATGCTGGACTCAGTTGAGTGTATGTTTATTTACGTAGAGCATAACACTAGTGTGTACATGTTCTTACTGCTCCCACTAATGTGTTATCTGTACGCTTGTAACATAGGCCAGAACTAACAGATGCAAAGGGACTGTGCAATTATTACACTGAGATAAAGAGCGATGGTCTGGAATGTATTCATACATGCATAATCAACGGACATATTAACGAGAATGGACAGCTAACTAATTCCGGCGAGACAACAAATGGTTCTGCGTCCTTGTGCATCATATTAACAGACAGTATTCCAACATTACCTAGTAAATTACAATGTTACATAATTATCATAATTTGTATTTTATAATCGCCTGGAAATTACAGGAAATTGAATAACTGATACCACAATGGTTCTACCTAGTGGAGTTAGCTTCGTAGAGCCAACACAAATGCACATTCCAAACATTACTCTCTCTTTTATCACAACTAATTAATTTTCAGAAGCCTGCCCTCTTATATTGATAACTTGAAAATTTTATAATTTTGTTCTATAAAATGGCGACAGTTTATAGTGGGTTCGTGAAAATAGACTAGGCCGTGGCGCGTTCTAGCTGTTCGGCGAAAAATCACCCAAAAAACTGTCGCAGGCTCGACAATGCTATTGACACAAACAGCCCAGTATTCTCTTAGAATGTGTTTGCATAGCAAGTGTTCAAAGTGACAACAGCCAGTCTCAATACAATAACAACATGACACAGACGTGTTAAACTTTACACCGCACTATACAAACATTTTCCTCGCACGTATTACTCGGCTAAGTCCTCATTGAACTTGGAATATTATTTTATACAAATTTTTGATCCCAGATATTTCAGACGTCCTGAAATCGAATCTCTGACAAGCAGCTGATGAAATTGACCAGCAAACGCCGACCGTGACAGCTAGAGTAAAATGAGGAGTCTTCCTCGCAGAAAATTTCCGCGAAGAGTTCGCATCTGGCCGTGGAGAGGCCTGGCTCTATAAATAACCACGCAGCGTCACTAGAAACGAGAGGCAACATCTCCATGTGCTCCGAATTCCGTAACGGAAGTAGTCTTAGCAACTTGGTAAGGGGGTCATATTTGGACAGTGTCTAAGATGAGGGTAGGCACACGCGGTGAAGATGGCCGACACGAGTGACAGACATCCAGGTTCAGGTCTCATTCCCAACACCACACACGTCAACAAGAATTTGATTACAGCTACAACCATCATAAAATTGGTAACGTCAGTTGGGGTCAAGTTGCACAATGGAGTGAAGTTGACAAATAAGTAGGGACCCTGGTTTTTCGCGAAAAGAATTTTGCCCCACTTTGTTTCGGTGCCTTACGTGCACATATGCAGTTCTACTTCGTGGTCAGTGATTGGATAATTTAACTCTCTCGAGCCTTGGGATTCTACCTGCAAATCACAGCCGTGAGGTGTTGCAGAGACTTTATTGTAATTGGCTCAGGCAAATGATATACGGCGCTTCATATAGACACGCTGCCTATAGTCATGAAGCAGAATTGCAGGTGTGCACATAAGGCACTGAAATAAAGTGGGGCAAAATTCTTTTCGCGAAAAACAAGGGTCCCTACAAATAAGTAAACAAACACGTGTCTAGAAACTAGCAACTTTTATCGTTAACAGAAACGTCAAATGACTGATCAATCGTAGTGAAATTATGAGCTTCAATACATAATATACATTAAACATTGTGTTAAATTTTTCCCAATTTTGCGCTCAACTTCACCCCAATTGACGGTAACATCAGATATGCTTTAACCGCGAATGTCACGCATCATGCAGAAGTATACTTAATTTCTTCCTCATTTAAGATTTTAGAAAGTTTTTTTTTTTTTTTTTTTTTTTCCGTTTAACTGGTTGGACATACCTGAGATGGTAACCTTGCCTTGCAATACGCACGTTACTATATACATTATCTAGTAAAGCGTGGTAATTAAACGTATAGGGCAATACAAGATTATCTGTTGTAATAATGTAACCAATTAAGGACATCCACATAATATATAGTAACAAGTACAGAAATACACATATTACCGTAAAATGGAATGGTTCAATAAGAATACATTGTCTGTTATAAATCCTCTGACTTTTCAGTAATGATACAAAAATTAATAATTTCTATATAAACGGCGACACAGCCTCTTGACACAAAAAAAAAATTACTGTAAAGCTAATATTCGCTTCTAACTCTTATCTGAGTTATAATAAACGAAGCAAACAATAAACAAATATTTCCATAAGTTGCCGACTACCGTGCACTGTAATTGGGTAAGAGAAATATACCTTTGTACCTGACGTGTACAAGGTTATTTACCAGTTCATACGCTCATAAGAAGTATTAATATACAAATGCATAATACCTGCACACGTTATAAACACAATCTACGACGCTAGACACGTGTTATTATGACTAGCGGACGACATTTTGGTTCCACCTGATCAAATTTCCTTGTTCTGTTTCGTTGTGTCTTTTCCGCGACACCGTGTTTACATGTTAAAAGATTCCAGAGGTTAGATCGTGCGTCGCTGGAAGTGAACTGTAAAATTGTGTATAGCCTATTTTTCGAAACGTGGATACGTGTATGTGCAAATTAATTTGAATAAACCGTTACAATGTTTATACATTAGATGGGTCAAAAATATATAATTTAAAATAATATCTGCGATATAATCGTATTATGTGTGCTATGATCGGTCAAATGTAATTTTCTGACATTTTACAAAGAAAACCAGTTTAAAAGTAAATTTTTCGTTCATAGATAGCAACTTTTTCGTTACATCTGTACCAAAATTTTTGAATTCCTATCGTTGGTCATGACTATATAGAAATTGCAAGTGAGTACTGAAATACACTGTGATTGTATATGATATCAATATTTTTTTTTTTTTTCATATTTTTTCTAATTGCCGCCATCGTGTGTTGTTAACGTGTACAAAATTTCCATGCAAAATTTTATTTTATTAGAGCGTAGTTGTTCTTCATGGTACTCACTGCATAGTTTTGTCGGTTGTAAATAGTACGTCGATAGTACGTCGGCGCGCAGCACAAGTTAAGGCCTGGTTACGGAGTTTTGCAGTGATTTCGAAAATATTTTTTTTTATTGCTACCTAATACTTACTCATATCAAAATTTCGCTGCACAGTTTTGACACTTATATGTTGTAATTTGTAGCTGAATTTTCTGTAGAATTATACTGAACGGTTTTTTAGACTTGATTACCCAAAGTACCACGTTTTTCGTCGTGAAAATAAGCAAAAATGAAGGAAATTATTTTTTTTTCTGGCGAATGGTACATTATTAAAATAAAACGCGCCCACAGTATTGTGCATCGTGTGACTGCACACTGACTCAAAAATTTTCAAAACTTTTGGTTAAAAAATATTTGAGTTATTGGCACCAGTCTGAAAAAAAACACGGGAACAAGCCCTTAAGCCGATTAGCAGCTACCATAGTGCAATGATACGATGATACATATTTGTTTACTTAAGAACTCAGGCTAGAGTGAACAAGGAACCGTATATGAGATTTCGAACAGCGGATAACACATACCAAAACAACAATCGCTCCCCTGCCTCCTTCCAGTTAACAAATGACAGTACGACAAAGAACACGCAGGGTATTTTCAAGAATACAGAAGTGCAGTTTGAAGAGTGTTTTCTTCTAAGGGCAATGGTGCACGGTAGTGCCAGTTGCGCGCTGAAATCCTAGGACACCTCATTAAACAACTATGTAACATTCTGTGAACATTAACACAGCACAAACGGCAGTTTTAAGGGGCCTCCCTACCTGCACTTGAAATGCGTTGCAGCGAGTTATGATGATTATTATTATTTTTTGACAAAACTACTATACGCGCATAGTATTTATATATCTACGAAAAGAACACACACTTCAAATTATGTCACAATAGTTTCAAAAATTCAGCACGTTTATTTAAAACATAATTTTCGGACCCCTCTAAATGGCCAAAAATGGGTTTTTATGACTATTGTATCAGGAAAAATAACAACCGGATTTGAAAAATACAACTATAGAAACAAGCGTTAGAATTTGAACTATGCTAGCCACAAATAAAATAACATAGTAAACATGATAATAGTAAAGCACTGCACACAATTTGAGTAGCTTGCACGGAGAGACGATAATACATTACATACGTCGGCCAACGGCAACCTTACCGCTCCTGCCTTACACACACAAACTTATTCTATCTAGGGAGGCCCCTTAAGACCAGTACAGCCATTAAACATCTGTAATTTATAGGATTTACACGACATACAGGGTCTAAATACCCACAAAACACATGTGTAAAATACTACGCCTGTGTGGTAGACAACCCGCATTGCTTACGTTACGCAGGTTGCATTGCTGCAGGCGTTATTGATAAACTTGGAAAAGACTACAAAAGGAATTTCAGCGAGACCCAATGCCCTAAGAGTGTTAGACAATGGCAACTTTTTTTTTTTTTTTTTTGTTACAGTCAAACATTTTTTTCTTCATTTACCAAAACCTGTTTAAAATGCACGGTTACCACTTTTCGAAAAATTAGAATGACATACGAATTTTATTAATGTTAGAGGGATCATTTTACAAAATGCGAACCAACACATTTGACAGTTTCGTTCACGTAAACTTCATACGAAAGAGTGGTATTTGATGCAATGTGGTTTCTTAATTACGTTCACAAAAGCATCATCAAATCTCTCATTTTAAGGGTGCGTACCGCCCTTAATAACTTTATGCTATAATTAGGCTGTAAGTCGTATTTATATCTTTCAATTGTCAGGAATTACCTGCCGAAAGGTGTCGGTTAAATTAAGAATCATCACACACAACAATACAATATTATAGGCAGCTACAAAACAATACAAAATCGTATTTTCATTGATAATTGTTAGATTTACTGACGACTGTTCAGCCTCTCCCAGCCTCTTTTATTTTGTAGTTGCCTACTTCGCCTTATGGTTCTCCGGCCTTAGTTTCCGTGCCTATACTTTGGCGAGCAAAAAGTCATGTACAAACTTGGTAATGGCATGGAAATCGAAATATTGGTATGTCGCAAGTAGCAGATGTCTCGTGACTGGTTATGGTTCCGATATGCAGACTACTATAGGTGCCACTCTTTAAGTTCCATACAAAGAAGTGTAAATAATAAGCACTGTGTAAAAGTTTAATGTCTGTAATGCTCAATTTACAGGGTAAAGAATACTGTGCTCGCCAGCCGCGCAATTAACCAATTATTCACTGAACGACGGTTCTGTTTACAAACACTTATAAAAACCACGTGATGTTTTGCATTGAGGTCAGAACGATGTTAACGAACTAAAGGCAGTGCATTTCCACCATTAACGAAACTGACGCATGTTAGATCTCTATACATAAAATAGTCTGTCTGTCGCTCTGTAAAGCATGCGTTCCTATATCAGTCATCAGATTTCGATGAAACTTTGGTGAGTTGTGCGGGTACCCTCTAAGTCTACTGACAAAAAAAACTATATATAAGGGGAGGTGGTATTGGCCAGAACAGGAAAATCCCCCAAAAATTAGGGGGATAAAATGTTTAATGTTTATAAAATTTTAATTAATGACCCGTAACACCATCTTGCACCATTTAGAATTTTTGAAAAATTTTTGTTTCAGAAATTTTATTTTAAAAAACACGTTATTCATCAATTTTAATATTATTATCAGCAATAACACTACTACTCAAATTGAATTTGAAGTGCAGAAAAATTTTTACCATTAAGGTTTTTTTTTTTTGCGATTTTTTAAAGCTGTTCATTTTTTGAAAAAGGTTATCGAGTATTCTACTAAATATATTGTCGCACATCATTGAAAATCACGGGAACGAAGTCGCACTTTAACAGTTAGTTCCAAATAAATGTTTTCGGTCCGAAAGCAATATCTTGAATGATGACATAGCCATATGCAATATTATTTGACATGTAAATCTCTATCCTTGCTCACGCCTCTCTCTGCGGTAGGTCGTTGACAATAACTGCTTGAGCATTGTCTGCGATATTTTAGCAACCATGTTAGCGTACTGCACCGAAGAGGGGGGATATAACACGGACACAGAGACCATAACAGCGGAATGTTCTCGACTGATGTGTGATGGAGGACAGATGGAATGGTCATTGAGGAGGGGAAGAGAGTAGAGGAAGGCGGATGCGCGACAGACGGAGGCCTGCACAACGTCACTAAAGGTCTACACGACGTCGACAAGGGAGTCTGCGGCTGTAGACAGCACACTATGTCCGTCATTCAGGCAGCTAGCTCACTTCCGCTCCTGCCCCTTACATCCGGCCGCACAGCAGCCCACTGCACACATTCACAACTGCACACCTCTTCTCGGCCCTGTATACGAGAGAGGTGGCGCAACGTCAGCACATCCGACTTGCATTCGGGAGGACTCGGGTTAGAATCCCAGCTCCTGACATCCTAATTTCCGTTTCCCATGGTTTCAAGGCGAATGTTGGAATTGTTCCTTAACATTGACGTGGGCCTGTTCCCCAGGTCTTGCCCTTCTGCAAAATTGTACGTAATGTAACCGTCCCTAATTACCTCGGCGTCGACAAGATGTAAGGCCTCTACCTTCCTCGCCGATTTCCATCCAACGTTTCACTCATAACTAGGGACAGGAAAATTTCGCGAATTCAATGACCTACATGTTAGAATCAACTAGCCTATGCATACTAAAGCCCCGACAATTTGTCCACTAGCTGCTACTCAGTGGAACAGCAGACAATGAACTAATATACGGAGCTTGAGTATGCATAGGACAATATATTCTAGCATGCGGGTAATTGAATTCGCTAAATTTTGCTATCCCTACCAATGAGTAACGGTAGACTATCCTAATTCAATGGTAAAACTACATCGGATGCTGTCTTTTTCAAGGTTCTTCACGTGTGTAAAATTTGTAATTTTATATTTGTACGAAATGGGGTTAGTTTTACAGACGCTACTAGTCACTACAGTATCCTCTAAAAAACTTTCTCTGCTCGCACAGTATTCCCTAAATGTAAAAAAATCTAAATTTGTTTGTTACGTGAACATACAGTCAAGTAAAGCCAAGGAATAAGAGACGTTGATACGCGGCGCATGGATGGTGCTGTAGTGTGTCACCACGAATTGTTTTGATGCGAAACCGCTTAAATGGTTGCTATTGAGGTTATCCACACTGTAAAAAAAATTTGGTAAATTTACTGTACATGTAATGGAAGCTAATTACATCTACAAGTGAGGAAAAATTACTCAACACGTGTCAAGGAAAGTTACTCAACTGGTAATGTAATTTTTCACTACGTATTGGCGCAAGTCCTCTAGGACAATTTCACATAACGCGCGAGCGAAACTTCCGAGTGGTTTGTGTGGCGAATACACTACCTTGCGGAAATTTCCACACATGTTCGGAAATCAGATTTTCCTCTCAAGGTTGGGGAATATTACCATACATATGATGAGTAATATTACTCACTTTTTTTACAGTGCACGATCAGAAAACAACCTTGAAACTGTAATTTTCACTTTTTAAAAATTCGGCACGCTTGTTAGAAACACGATTTTGGTGCGCCTCAAATTGACTAAAAACTACTTTTTTAGACTGATGTAACTCCACAAATACCACATACGTTAGTAAAGTACAAAACTAGATGCGTGCGTTGGCCTTTGCGTCATACTATCCAAAGAATAAACTTTTGTAGTCACTCCCTGGAGTCCCATTGGAAAATGCGGACTAGGCCTACAAGAAAAACTTTGCACGCCAGTTCAGCGCGTTGTGAATAGAGGCGATATGCTTCTCGTAGAGCGTGGTACTCTGACTCTTATCGCTCCGCTGTTCCCACGCGTCAAACGTGGACATTCGAAATCGGCACACAATACTCTTAATAAAATTAAATATTTTACTCTAAAAATGGAGGACACACGGTACATGCTAAAAGTAATAAAACACAACTTACATTTTCTGTAATTTTAAGAATTTACTAAAATGCAAGTAAAAATAATTCATTATTTTGTCAATATTCTTAAATTAAAAAATGTTTTGGGTTCGTTTGTGGAGTGTTATTTGCAGAGTTGTGTTGATTCTTGCTGCTTCTCTGAACTGACAGATGTCAGCTTAGTCATCGGCATCTAATTGGAAATACTATAAATTAGTAGGCAGTGTCCGATCACGACACATCTGCAGACATTCGATAAAGTCACTCATCATGCCATATCGTCAAGACGTCCGTCGACCCTCAGTCAACCAATAACGACCGAGAAAGTCTTAACATCAAAGAAACTTCTTTATTTACAATGACAGTCAAAAATTTTTGTCAAAAGAAATCTGCAAAAATTTTTTATTGAATACCTTATGTGCATATATGCCGCTCTTCTTCGCGGTTAATGGCAGAACGTGTTGCTGCAGAGGCGTCGCTCATTTGAGTGTGCCAATCAAAACAAGGTTATTGCGGCACCATACGTCTGTGATTTGCGGATAGAATTGTGAGACGACGAGAGTTAAAAACACCCAGCAATCTCCGTCAAACATTTGAGAGTGTTTGGCGAATCCCGCACAGCTCCAGATCAAAATACCTTAAAAACTTATGTGACTGGATAAATTAAACGAATAACGACGAAGAAAACTACAGGAAATTTATTTTGTTCTGGAGTTTGCTAAATGTTTGCTTTGTTCAGTTAGTAAAAAAAAAATCATCGTTATATTTAATACAAAAATAGGGATGAACACCCTCGAGTTGCATACATATATTTCGCCGTCGTGCTAAATGACCGTTTGATGAAGTCATTGCTGAACTGAACAAAATAGACGCTCTTGGTGCATATGACCAGGAACATAGTTTTCTTTAAAAATGCACACGAAGATGTCAGTGGTGATGTTACAATGCCTGCTATGTAGGGAATACGTCATACACGCGGTGGTAAACACAGACTAAAACACACGTGTAAACACAGTGTGTAACTCGTATAGGCTACTCTGTTTCGTACGACTTCTTCAACAGCTACTTATGGACAGTTACGGTGAGATCACATAGGCGCGACACAAGCGACACTACCGCCGCGACACTAAAAACAAAATACATCCGCCGATCAGCACCGAGGTTTCTGTGACGTCAGCTCTACAAAAATGGCGGACGCGACGCGAATTCCAATAGAGATTATATATATTTCATTCGAGTTGGAATTCAATTTTGCGGCCAAATGTTGGTGAAACTGGTGAGTTGGTGGTAAATTGCTGTTACTTATTTTAAAAGAGATTTATGTTGGGTTACGTTAAGCAAATCACATCCTTTGCAAGCAAACATGTAAAATTGTACCTTTACTTCCACAATACGGAATACCAGTGCGTATTAAAAATATATTCCTAATAAACGGATAAAACTGAACTACTGTAAACATATATGGTTGTCGTACTAGAGGTTAGTATGCAGAGGCAATAAACTATTTACATTGAATATTTTAGTAGTAGTGTTTACAATAACGAGAATTTATAATGTCGCATCACGGCCGTCGTGTCGCATCTGTTGCGCCTGTGATTCCAACAATACTGTTAATATAATGTAACAGACTACTATGAAATGGCAGTCACGATGCAAGACGAAATTTACAGTAGGCCTATACATGAATGAACATGTCAGGTTCATGTTAGAAGTAAAATATCGACTGACAATGTATAAAACATCTGCAACACTTAACTGTTATATTTTATACAAGTTATATGAAAAATAATATTATGAAGTAAATATACTAATATCTACGCAGAGTTTTGCCATTGAGTGATTTTGTACTACCTGTATTTTTACCTGCTCGGTTCTGTTTAGTCGAATTAGATACGTATTAAGTTCCTAGATGGATTAACAATGGAGGGCAAATGGCCTATAATAATAAAATAATAATAGCGAATTTAAAAAAAAAAAAAAAAAAACGCTATACACGTAAGTAAAGTTAATTCTACTGCAGGTTGGTTTGGCACAGGGAAAGTTTCTGCCGCTAGTTTCGCTGCTATCGCATGTGGACCAGAAAAATACGAAACAGTAGTAAAATTAATTTTAAATAGGCTTGGAAATGACAGGAGTCATTTAACTTAATTTTAAAGTGAAAATAAAAATTTCGCGCTTTGGATTACCAACTATATGTAACTTAAAATTCAGGAAAGCTCTGTGTTTGGTCAGTTTGCCCCCATTAGCGATACGAGCGCTCAGTTTTCCCTGTGCCAAACTTTTAACATTGATCTTTCTAGCCTGTAGTAGAATTTACCTTAACGTAAGTGGAACGCGTGATTTAAACACAGTTGGCAAATGATTCTTTTTTTCTTATAGCAAATTTTTGTTGCAATTTAGGCCCGATTCACAATGCGCAGTCTGCAGTCGACTGCCGACATCCGACTGCCGGCAGTCGGTAGTCGAATACAATTCAGTATGTGCAGTCCAGCAGCCATGATGTTTTTGCATTACTTTTAAAAACGGCTATTTAATAATCGGCCATGTTTTGAAAATGTTGTTTTTATTTTTGAAAAAATAGCTTGAATTGCTTATAGAAGCATAGAAAATATCTAAAAACAATATTTGCTTACATCACGCTATTACGTGAGTAACGCCTGATTGGTTGGAATTTTTCGGCAGTCGGCTGTCCAGCAGTCAGAGATAAGGCCCGATTTACAATGCGCAGTCGGCAGTCAGCAGTCGGCAGTCCGCTGTCGGCTGTCCGAGATTAATATGTACCTTAAGATGTGTGTATTCACAATGTGCAGTCCGCAGTCGAGCTGAGCAGTCCGCAGTTCAGCAGTCGGAGATGGCGAACTTTATCTCTGACTGCTGGACTGCCGACTACCGAAAAATTCCAACCAATCAGGCGTTACTCTCGTAATCACGTGATGTAAATAAATATTGTTTTAATAGATTTGTATGGTTCTAAAGGCAAATTAAGCAATTTTACAAATTTAAAAACAATGTGTTCAAAACATGGCTGATTATTAAATAACAATTTTTAAAAATAATGCAAAAAACATAATGACTGCTGGACTGCACATTGTGAATTTTATTCGAATGCCGACTGCCAACTGCCAGCAGTCGGCTGTCGGCAGTCGACTGCTGACTGCGCATTGTGAATCGGGCCTAAGGGAGGGGCGAAGAGGGGAAGATGACAACTTTTTAAGAGCAAAACCGATTTTTTTAACATTGTTAAACTACTCAGCCCAGAAAGTAAGAATATCACGTAAAAATACGAAACTAATAGAAATGCAAATTAATGAGAGGACGCCCTCGAGTTAATGACGTTCGTGTTTATGGTAATGGCTTCGCAACAATAAGGACATAATTTTGAGAAGGGCAGACAGCCAGACAATGTAAGGCGTAATATTAAGCTCGCATTTATTGTGGCAGACCTGCTATAATATTATTTTCTCAGTATTCTAGTCAACATCATTAAGGTTTGTACCACGGCCGTAGAAGAACAGGTCTGGACACTCGCCTAGATATTTGACCCCCCTTGTTATTTGGCTGTAGTTCACCAAGTACCCGAGAATTATTGTCTTTTATTAGAGTCCGACCGCCCGGAAAACAGCGCCAAAAAGTACGACATTCTCGGTAACTTGACGAACTACAGCCAAACAACAAGGGGGTCAAACAAAATACATTGTTGAATAGGCGAGTGTCCAGACCTGTTCTACGACCGTGGTTTGTACCACCGCAGGGTTTTTGGGTGTTGGTTTTAAGGGGTGTACGGTCACCTTGTGGCTAATACCTTTTGCTTAGTTTTTATTTGTATTTATTCGTTAGCAAGTTAATAATTTTCGTACTTTTAATTGGAAAAATCTTTGCAAATTTCTGCGGTGGGTGTTAAACATTCGGTTTATGCACGGACTGAAAGGTTTGATTTGAAGAGAATATACCTATGCTATTTTATTAAATTAGTTATCTGATTACTTGAAATAGTTAAATTATTAGTCTAATAGGGCTTTACATACGACTCGTTACATGCATTAAAGAACAAAAAAAAAAAAAAAATCAGTGTATGAGCAATAATGTGCATGTAACGGTAATACGCAAACTAAGGAAAATATTCTGCGGAAATGCTCCGCTTTGCCTCCAAAAGGGTACGCCGGAGCTGCGATAATAAATATGAACAACAACGCCATCTCTGGAGAGTTGGCGGAACTAGCATCACAACCGCTCGACAAGCAGCGCGACACCACGACTACGGCGAATCTGCGAACTAAACCTTCTGGCACGACAGAAACACGGGAAATGGATGAGAGACGCCCGGAAGATGAAGTTAGGGGGAGGAAGAGGGAGGAATGAGTTATATCCCATCATGAAGGAAGCGCGCGTAGGGAACACTGGACGGGGAGTGTAACAGAAAATGGAGCAATAAATCAGAGAAATAAAAAGAGTGCCCCCTATCTCCACCTGTCCACATCAATTCGTGTTTCCTCCACTCTTCCAAACTATTGTACCGTGAAGGCAATATGATGGAGGTTATGTGCAAAGCTGTGACAGCTGCAATTCATGTTGTTTCAACACAATTTAACAACACGAACGGAATAGATTATGGTTACACGATACTACGTGGAAACGAATTTAAAATTTAGTATCTATTGCTAGCAATGCATGTTGTGTACCTTAATAAATTAAAAATTACACAGGAGGTAGTTGTACGATTTTGGATTCCGAAAATAACTGCCACAGTATAAACGTTGATTAAAGAATCTCTACCTACTGTTACCATCACGACCCACTAATCATCCACTGTAAGGAAAAATTATCAAATTGACTTACATTACGTGCTTAGAATTATTTATGTTAAACTGTAAAATAACAATTTCTCGTAAAATGTGAACGATTTATTTTAATTATTTTCTAATTTTACTAATTAACCACTAACTACGTATTGTACATCTTCCGCCGCCACTGCCAACTAATTATTAAGCTTAAATTACAGCTAGATATAGCTGCCGAAATGAAAACAAAGGAAATTATTTTAATTGTTAGTAACATTTCTCAACATGTATTTTATACGTATTCGGTATTAAAAGCAAACAGGGGGAAAAAAAAAAAAGAAAAGAAATACAAATCCAGATATTTCCAGTTAAAAATTCCGCGTAACTATATTAACTTACGATATGGCATTGTCGCTCAAGATAGTTGTCAAAGGGACCTCTAATGTTACAACGAAACAGGCAGCTTAACAAAGGAGCACTTGCGCACTAATTCTTGGTTAGAAACAGCTTTTTCTCCTCCAGTAATGTCAGATAACATATGCTAACACGGTTTAAACAGATTCTACACAATAATACTTATTGTAGGAGTTGATAAATTACTTTTTCCCACAAACGGCAACTGCAGAAGTTTTCTGATTACGTATCCCACAGTTATAGTAAGTAATAAACAACTTTGCGTCTAAAATGACTCATGCTACAGAGGGTACTTTCAGCTGCAGATTTCTTATAGTACACATACTTATTTATAATAATATGTAGTAGTTTAGAACAGTTTAATCTTCTTTGTTAGTTTACACTGTATTGAACTCAATAAACTAATAGAAATGCTGAGCAGGCTTTGCAATGAATTTTCTCCTCTCATATTCACGCTAGCACGCAACGAGAATGTCCATATAGTGGCAAACAAATTCGGTCTGGTCTTCTTGTAAGTCACCTCGCTTGGCCCTTAGAGACGGATTCAATCCCATGCCTTGTTAAATCATCGTGACGAGGCAGTATGTAACCACACGCCGCACTCTTTCACTGTGTTTTCTTGGTTGGCGACACTTGCGAGCAGTTTTCACGGCAGATGAGGGATGTACACCAGAGCGAGCGTGATGTTCTCCGCACGTCACGCGCCTGTTATCTGTACACGCCACAAGAGAAACTGCGTTCCATTGCAGTCAGCTCGAGTTTACTCTCGCCTGGGAATGTTTTTGTGACGTTACACATCTTGACGACTGAAACTCCGCAAATTTGGAGATACCTGGCGGGTACAGCAGTGTCGTTGGCTTAGCCTTGCAGTCGCTGTTACACACGACACAACTCCGGCACTGTCTTCACTACACAGTGTGTCTCTAGGGTGGACCTATGAATTCGTTTGGGAAGCGACCCTGGAGGGGGAGGGGGGTTGTCAACGCCTAGTATAATTGTGTTGGAATGGATCTGATGTTTCGATTCAAAATTTGGGAAAATGTTGCAGGGCTATTGTGTTCCACGAAAGTACTACTGTCACAATCACAGGCACTGCTGCAATAACCTGATTTCAATTTATAGAACATTTGGTCTTTAGCATATAATTGAAATTTTGGTTTTGGTTTGGAAGGTCATGACCTCTATGACCCCTCCCTCAGGACTCCTCCCCCTGGTAGGCCTGCCTCCGAGTACACTGGTAAGTTTGTTTGTACTGAAATATTTAGAGGTCCTACTATCACAACAATCAACATCTTCAAACATTTCCCTCGGGAAAACGTGCAACTTTACAAGAAAAACTTTTGTAATTAATAATAGAGAAAATTTGGGGAAAATGTACTCGCACTTGAAATAACAGAAGGCCTACACGCTGTGTTAATGTACATAACTATGTCAGAGTTGAAATTAATGGTTAAGGGCACCTAATTTTAGCAAAAAAAATATTTCTTGCAGCTTGTTTCAATGCCATACGTGCACATTAGCAGCTCTGCTCATCCGTTATTGGCAGCGTGTCTTTGTTCTCTGATGTCTCCCAAATGACTGTGCCAATCTTAATAAGGTAAGTGGACATCCCATGTATGTGATTTGAGGGTAGAATCCCAACACGCTGGGGGTTAAATACCATCCAATCATTGACCGCGAAGCATAGCTTCTGATGTGCTCGTGAAGCTTTGAAGCAAGATGGTTCAAAAGTGTTTTCGCCAAAACGAAGTGCTTCTGTTAACGATGACCAATTTGTTGCCCACAACATTTTAACCATCATTATAATCACATATTTAACTTATGTTAATGTTAATTATCACTGCATGCATTGTTATAGAAAGTGTGAATTTTTTTGGAACACTCTTGTTATAATTCATTTTGCAACTTGGTTTACAATTATTTTTAAGTATAAAAATTATTTTTACAATTCTAACGTCTTGTCCTGAGCACTCCTACCCAGAGTAAAACTTACACTTTGTGAAATGGCGTAAAATACTGCTGTAGTTTAGTGAAGGCAGGTTTACACACAGAGAAAAATAATATTATTGTGTTAAAATAAGAACCACCGTCCGTACTGTCTGCTAGTCACATTGACTTGGTTTTTAAAAGTATACAGTAATTTCAACTGAATGTCCCGTACCGCTAAGTGTGAACATAAGCTCCTACAAAGATAACTGTATTCGTTGTACATAACAGATTGTTACCTCAGTGGTATAGAGCTTGGCAATGCTTGCAAACATAAGTGTAGTAATAAAGCAAGTGGCAATAAAAGACGACTGCACCAGACAGAAGCAGACGTGTTTGTTTGAAGTACTGTATACTGAGCGCAGTTGTCTCAACACGCTAGTCAGGAAGGTCATTGCTACGAAGTGTTTGTGTGCCAAGCTCGTGGAATATAGCGCTTCGCAGGTAGGACGGTCAACTTGATTGTTTCCCGGACAGCCCTACAGGGAACACTAAGGGCCGATTGCACAATCATATTGAGTAAAATTTAAGGCCTCTCTGAGTGAGCTGTGAGAAATTTTCATTGCAGAGACGAAAAGTGAGTGAAATCTAAGGAAAAAACTGATTATTTCTTATGGTGTCGTCAGACGTTCCTAAGATTTTCTCTA
Organism: Medauroidea extradentata; assembly: GCA_003012365.1. NCBI lineage: Eukaryota > Metazoa > Arthropoda > Insecta > Phasmatodea > Phasmatidae > Medauroidea > Medauroidea extradentata. The sequence goes on along the minus strand of PNEQ01024399.1, from coordinate 15,423 downwards.
GCTGCAAATGAATCATGGTGGCGGTAAATAGACGTTAGAATGCAACATGGGGGAGAATAATATTCATATTTAGAATTTATTGATAATATTTTAAAGGTGGAACATAACCATTATGTAAATGAAATACTGCACTGGCATATACAAAATAATTAATATTTATTATATTTAAATTAACTACAGTTGTCTTACTGCTTGTATGGTTGGCAGCGAAATAACGCAATATAGTTCCGTGTGTTTTCCTATTTAAATATAACAATACTGAATCAAAATCAACTGAAACCGATACAATTGTATTTTACATAATTAATAGACTTTTTAAAATTAAACTGTATAGATTCATACTGACATACACGCACAAACATCAAGTGACGTGTCCACAGAGGTCAGAAATGTCCCGTCGTTAGACATTACGAGCGGAAATAGAACTTCAGCAGGGCTTTTTTGAGTACTCACCATATTCCGAACCGCCTATAATTATTACTGAAAATTATAGCTCTCTTTTCTATGGCAATTGTTATATTTTACAAATTACCTCTCGAGAAATGTAAACGAAATTTATACAAATCCGTCAATTTTTTTCTGCTTTCGTTAATTTCTTATAGCTAAATAACAAAACTACAAGTGAAAAATACTACAGAACAGGCGAACATTGTACTACATTTTGTACATCTCTTGTACAAAAAGTTTAATTAAGAATAGTAATCTGTTTCCGAGAAAACATAGCATACGCAAGTAATTACTTGGGTATTTACTCGAAGCTTCTCTGAACACGTTTAAAATGTTCCCATACAGAAAAAAAATTCAGCCACTTTCCTTGTCTTTGGTCTCCAACGTGAACTGCCACGTAAAAACTGGTTGCACGTCGCTACATCACAGTTACATCACAGTCGGCGTGCAGGCGACAATGAGTCGTTCCATCCCACGACTCTCTTCACCTACTTCCGCCGACCGCAATTAGGCACTAATGTGTATTTGATTCACGTGGGAACTTCAGCCTTATCGCATCTCTCACCCGCACCATGACGCCTCATACTGACCTTAGGAGTGGTGACATCTTAGATTTGACTTCGCGTTAGTTTATTTTCTCAAAATAATTTACTTAAGGCCAACATTTCTAATGCTTTTGCGTTTATTATTTTTAAATTCCTAAACGAGAACAGATACGGAAAAAATGTTGCATAGATTTGTTAAAAATTATGTTTACAATGTAGCCAATTTTTTTCTGAACAAAATTATAAAGATTTGACCAATAAGTTCATAAATTGTAACTTCCTTAATTGCATAATTAGCAGACCATTACAAGCTATTTATATACAGTTGAGATACACAGAGAAACCTTTGACCTCAAACATACCGGTTTCAGTTAATACAATTCATTTAATAATTAATGGGCCGTTCGTTACATGCCAAAAACGTTTACTGTCCAGGAATGAAGAAGCCATCGCAGAAAAATTAAAAAGAAACAATAGTCTACTACAATTTTTTGCCTAACTCTAAAATAATATTTCAATATACTAATACATTCACGTAAAAATGCACAATTAAAGTAATAGGAATGCGGCGCCATAAACAACTCTGCAGAAACAAGTCACACTGCAAAAATATTTATTGACTTACGTGGCAAAATCCACATACAAGGACTATTCTATTTTAGAATTTGACTTACGTAAACCAGCAGATTAAAATAAAAGTGTTCAGCATAAATTTGCGTGCGAAGCGCTAATCAAGCACAGTATGGACACAGCGCGGTCTTTATTGGTGACAACTAGTACCTACACATTGCTAAAAGGGGTCTAAATACGGTTACACAGAGCTTAGGAAAACGCAAAATACTTTATGGTGCAAGATGTTTTAGGACAACGAATGTGCGGCCCATGCAAGCACTAGTCACCGCAACATCTAGGCCGACTGGCAAATAACTACAAGATGTTAGCGGTTGGTTTTGGAAACAGTTGAAGGACAGGTTACCAAATGTGGGATGCCAGAACTCTTGTTGGTGATTGTAGTTGGTGTAACAGTGTTGGTGTTGGTCACGAAAGCATTTAAACTCTCACTTCCGGTGGTTGCTGTTGGTGCTGTTGTAAAGTTCCAAATATTGAAATTTTAAGCACAACCAACCAATCTAATTGCAGTACACGGATGAGGTATGTTTAAAACTAATATAAACATATTTTAATGTCTAATTGTATTAATGGCTTCCTCAAACACAAAGCATAACACTGAAATACGGGTTCGAAATGTGCGGTAAAATTAAATTATGTCAGCTACTTGTAACTAAGTCATATTCAACCGTATATTGTGCCAGCCAACGCTTCGCATACTAACAATTAACAACACCAACCGCCAGTTGTGCCAGAGGACTTACACTTACGTCCGGATATTTTTTTAAATCATTTGGTAATGTTTAAATGAGTGGCGCGAACAACTCCTGGAGGACACTGTACCGTGGCGTGATCATGCATGTAGGACAGGTTGCATGCCACAAGGCGCACAACGCTGCGATTCAAATACATTGCAGCGTGTTATATGGGTTATCTGGGGTTTCCTTCAGGCACCGGCCGATTCACTTCAAATTTCCTTATGCATCGTTACCAAGATTCTAAAGATGTTTAGGGACACGTAAAATATCCGATATACAAATATAAAAAACAACTACTTTCTGCTTTGCTATGTTTGTGTGAGTATAGAGTTAAAATAGTATAAAACCGAGCTCGTTGAGTCTGTGGCAACAAGACTGCGCTATAGTTCGTTTTAAAATAAATAATTAAATCAATGAATTGTGTACGGGACACGGCACACAGCTCAGACTTTATACACTTCTAAACTGGGCTCTCGTATGCGTATGAATGATGACAATAAATGACGCCTTACACTGGAGAAGAGACAACGCGAAGGAAGGGAGGTGTACCCTGGGAAAACACGTTGTCGTGCTTAATTTACAGTTCCTATTTGAATCGTGTTATTTATTTTCCTTGTTAATTTGTTTAGTTGTGTACAGATTGTTTAGTTTTATCTCACTGGCACACTTGACTAGACTATTATTCTTATCTGTGCCCATATCGACATGGATTATAATTTTCGGTTTCATATCGAGCTTTGCTGGCTCAGGTTGGTTCTATTTTACAGTTTCGTCTTGTGTACATTTAAAATGAAATGCTCAAACTCTTTGGCACTTTGTTCTTAAGTTTTATTTTAAAATCGCAGTTGATTTATATGTTCTTGTAATTTCGCATCGTATATCTTAGTTCATTTTTTTTTCTTTTTAGCGTAGACTTCAATTTAAAATCGAGACGTTGCACAATTTTAGATGGGCGTATTATGGACCATTATAAGACAACGCCTAACTGCGCTATTAATAAAGTCTATTATTTTTATTTGTAGTACTATGACAACGTCCAGCACGTACGGGATCGGCCCGGCTGAGAATGTAATCCGGAACGGCGTGGAGGGAGACGAGTGGTCTAACCAATACATGGGCGTGTACTGGACATGGTGTGGGAGGGCAGGACTGGTCGACGAGGACATCATCGTCGGGAAAGGTCTGTTATCTGCAGCCCGCGGGGAGATACCGGCTACAAGGAACACCACTTCCTCCGCTGGCGCCCGGCCGGGAGGCTGCACCACTAGGAGTCTGGACCACAACTCCCCTCCCACTCATAACAAGCTTACTCCCGTGCAGGGGTGGCCAACACTGTGTAGCATAGCACATTCACACACCTATTGGTGCCGCACTGTAACTTCAGCCGTTTATAAATTAACATTTTAACAAATGACACAATTGCACCTTTAGTACCTTGCAATTATTTTAAACTAAATACATTACCATTTGTTGTTTTATGGCAAATAATTGTACAGAACTGAATGAAATATTTTCAGTGCAATTTTTGTAACAGTTGCGTTTCTAAAAAGTTGAACATACAGTGCGGCACATGTAGGCTATAACTACTGAAATCAAGGTTTGAAAAAAAAATCACTGTCCATTACCGCATATAATTCCTCATTAACAATAGTTACCTCACCCTTTGTAAGATTGGCAGAGATTTTCCGAATGTAGGTCCACGTATTTTCATATTTAAAATCATCAAGCTTGGATCTAAGTCTAATGAAATTGACATGCTCTTATCAAACGCACAATTTAACGTACACTCTAAAAAATAAACCGACGTGTCCATATGAAACACGCTTCTAACAGAGCGTCTCACGCTTAGATTGCAGTATAGAGTTATATGGGCTTTCGATCTATCTTTTAAACACACAGTAACTGTCATAAACACTGTCCTTGATTCGACGCGTGCTATTGCCAAAATACCACAAATTTCATATTGTAACTTCGATCACAAAATTTTCACATAGTGTACAGCATCGAAACGAGCATCGGATGATATATTTGTTTCAACATTTGCACCATTATATGGGTATAAAAATGTCTAAAACAAAAACTTTATACTTATACTCTTTTCATGCATCATTAAATATATCTCATTATAACTTTAGAACTAACGGTAAAATAGTATTAAAAATGTATGGCGCATAACGTCATACATCTGGACACCAACGAAAAAATCAGAAGACTGAAAGTTTTCTTTGTTAAATGTATAGAATTTATTTTCTAACCTTATGCGCGTTTCAACACAGAATGAAATATTAAAAAGTTGGTCAGTGAGAAACTTTTTTATTTTTGACGTTAGGTGTGGGACGAAAGCGAGAAAGTTGTTCATGATGAGCTGAACTTATTTTTAAAACTAAAACACCACTACAGTAGCTTTAACCCGTTCACTTGTTAAAAGCGTGAGAAAGTTATTAATAATGAGCTGAATTTATTATTATAAGTAACACTACAGTAGCTTTAACCCGTTCACTTGTTAACAGCATGAAACGTGTTGCCAAACCAAGACATCTGACTGCGAAATTTCGTGATGATAGGGTAGAAAATAACATACAGTCTTCCTTTAGTCAGCAGATTTTTTTCGTCCCGTATCTTAAAACAGTACAGGAGTGCACCTGTGTCTCGCGGCCACGTGATCTGTTGTGTCCAGTGACTGATTTCAGAGCAAGTATTTCGTTAAGGCCTCCCTCTTTAGTTTTGAAGAGGTTTCGAAAAAAAAAATTTAACTCAAATTAATACATATATAAAAAATTTATTCTTACAGTTTTAAGACTTATAGATCATTGTTTGTATCTGAATTGTTCTGTTGCAATACACCAAACGGATTTTTAGATATTTGCCCCTGAAATATTACATATTTTGTGGTCAAAATAAGCCAAAATGAAGCAAAATCATTTTGTGCTAACAAACGGTACGTTACTTAAAAAAAACGACTTGGCGAAATTGTGTATCGTATGACTGTAAACAGTCTCAAATTTTTTCAAAGCATTTCGTTAAAAAATATTTGAGTTATTTGCAATTGTTTGAGATAAACGAAAAGCCCTGGCCTTAATGTGCGTTTTTTTAAAAACATGTATTTATATGGAGGGTAAAACATTCAAAAAGACACAATATAGATAGGCTGCGTGGGAGGGGGCGAAATACTGGTTGAACATATTTCAGTATTTTTCATATACGTAAACGCAATTAAAGAAGCTTTCACAGTAACCCACTGTTCCAAGCAAACCATTTATGCTCTTAGGAAGAACATGGTAACTTTGACTAACCTGCAAAATTGAAACCGAAATAGAAAGGCAAACAAATTCCCCTAAATAAACAATATAAGTTGATGATCGATCATTTCTGTTCTTTGAGCGATAATTATTATTATGAATATTATTTTGGTTTATTTAAATGCATTCATATTAAGTTCACTTAAATATTAAAATACATAATGTAGGCTACACATTTATAGAACATACAATACGAAACTTCTGGGCGTTTACACAGATCAAAGTACAACTGTATAGCACATATAACTACGATAAGCAAAAAACTGGTATTGGAATGTTCCTAGATATTTAAAGACGGTTTTTAAATAAAGAGGACATTTGTTTGAGACTTTCTTAAGATATGACATATTCTGGAGGGATTCTACTCACGCAAAATGGTTTTTAGTCTTCAAAAACATGTGAGAATTTTATGTAACGTTAATTGTTTTATACTGTGTACGTAGTCAATTGTGGTCAGTAGGATGAAAGTAGTAAATAAATCCAAAACACAACGTAAAGAAAATACAAAAAAAAAAAAAAAAAATTGTCAGTCAGTTTGTTTGCAAGGTTTTTACGGTCTCCATTTTTTTAAACAAAAAAATTACTTGGTTTCGGCTAATTAGTTCATTGACGAAAATTTCGTTAACTATATAGTCAGTTTCAACTTAATGATTTTGTCGTGAACGAACAATATAATCATAGTAAAACGAATTTAAACAATACTGACAGAGGCATATCTATTCCCGTTTAAGCTTAATAAATAAGGGTCACAAAAGTAGTGTAAATAAGGGATCATACCTGAAGTTGACATTACGGCCAAACGTTTGTACTCTTTTGTTTCATAAAACTCCCACTTTAAATTTAATTTTAGCAAAATATAGTAATTAAAAATACAACCAGATTTTCCCGTTTCTACTTGTTGTGGTTTCCCGCCAAGGACTTCATAATCATCATTACCCCAACCAAATACTTGTCTTCAGACAGACACTGCTCCTATGGACGAAATCTCGCGTCTTATCGGGAGTAGCTATAATGTATAATTAATATATAGCCTTGTGATAATAATTACTGGTTTACGACTAGCCTATTACCACGAATCTAATGAATTCATACCAGTATAAAGTATGTGAACTGTTTCATATTTTAAAGGAACATAAAAGTGTGATTAGATACATATTTTGAAGCTTAATCTCATACCAATTAGAATATCAGAAAAATTTTAAATATAATATTCTAGTAGTCAAAATTATGAAGTAGTACTATACATATTCCGAACTTCGTAACGCGGCTGCAATCTGGCAACAGCGCGCGCCATAAGCGCTGTACTGCAATCTAAGGTTGTGACGCTCTTAGCCGTCAAATGTTCACTTGCCATGTTATTTACGATTAGTGTCAAAGCGTTTATTACGCCACGATGGTAAGTCCTGGAGTCAAACAGTCCTGAGTTCATAACACAACTAGACCGACGTTAATATTTGGACGTCAAAGTAGATTGCGCGGCTAACTAATTAAATAAGACGTCTGTCATTGGTTTCTTAGACATGAAGGGTATTTCTGTTTTAACTGACATACCTAAACTATTATGGTTAGCTGCCTTGGATATGAGATGTGCTAATATTTTTACATAGCAGTGATTGCAGTGTTTGTTCGATTCCATGTAACTGTCAGTTGTGATGTAATAAGTCGTATTTATGAATACAAAATGCAGAAGAAATAGTAGGAGGGTTGTGAAGGGAGGAATAGAGGCGGGATACAATGTTTGTAGGGGGATGGGTGGGGGTTACCAATGAGGTGGGGTTATGTATAAAATGTGTGGTGGTTATACAAAATCAAGTCAGTCGTCAAGTGACCTGGCAGAGGTAAGTTAAAATAAAAAATGAAAAAAACATTATATTGTATTAACTTTTTAGATTAAAATGAGTGATTAAATTTGTTGGATATCGATTGGGTATGGTTACATACACCTAAATAAAATGTTAAAATATCAAGCAATACAAATAACTTTTCAAAATAAACGTTCAACAAATACTATAGGCCTAGGTTTTTTTATTAAACAATACATTTTGATTTTTTAATACTGAAGCTCATTGCTCAGCTTCAATAGCCTTTAAGCCCGAAAAATGTGTCATGCCCACACAGAGAAGCCAAAGTGGGTTCATGAAAAGAAAGAGGGAAAATGACATTTTTGAGGGAAAGGGG
>PNEQ01024398.1:21987-43963 GCA_003012365.1 Medauroidea extradentata | reverse complement strand
CCTTTGTGGAGGACAATATTGAAAGAACTAGAAAAATTTGTATGTTTAAAATGAACATTGTCCTTTTGCCTTGTGTTATAGTTATGTATTTGAGAATTCATAGTAAAAGACTCTGGTTTATGTTTCCAAACGAAAATGAGAGAATTATAGATATAAATACATGGCGCTGGCAATATATTATTCGCTTTGAAAACAGGTCAACAATGTTCTCTAAATTTATTATTAGAAATAATTCGAATTACCCTCTTTTGCAAGATAAAAACATGATTTAAGTTACTTACTGCATTTCAAAGCGAGTTGTTTTATAGCAAAGCATGCTGTGCTTAATTTTTTGCACAATAAATCTATATAGTTGTTCAATTTTAAATGCTCTTCCAATAAAGCACAAAGCTCTCGTTACAATTCCCTGTCTCTGCGTACATGTCGTGTGTTTTGACTGGCATTTAAGTTCGTAACGCGTCGGTGGAGACAGGAAAAAATTTGCGAATTCAATAAACTGGACTTCACTCAAATGCTTTTCTTGGCTCTGAGTTGTTTGTTTTAATTGGCTGCTGTCCCAGTGATCTGCCCGTTTCCATTGTTATCAGATTTACACATGGAAATTTAAATTTCAATATTTTAACCGCCTTCAAGCAGGCTCAACGAAGATAGTCTGAGGCGGGAACTAACTGAAGCTGAGGGACACAAGCCAGGACGAATCCTAGAATATCATGAAAATATCACCTATCACACTCCACAACTGTCATTCATTGTCTTAAGATTTCCTCCGCCAGGGCCTATCGTGGAAATAATGGACTATAAGTTTGAACGGTGTAAACTAACTACGGAACCTACCATAGCTCTACACCTTTAAACAACGCAGTATGTTTAGACTTAATATTTTCGCACCAGCTTGTATTCAAGTCCCTGATATTCTCGTCAAGCGAGGTGGTGCAACTGGACTGTAAAATATAATCTCTTTCTACATAAACTTTGTAACTTTCTTTTTTGTTATTTATGTGTTAAATGTTGAGTAGAGGTCGTAATGTTGTATTACAAATTACATTGCAAGAGAATAAAGTGCAATGAGAATTATAGCCTATATTCACACAAAGAACAACTGCAAATATCCCATAAACCTAACTGGCTCCCGCTAACGACATGGTTATGAAAAATCAAGCTCGCACTTTTAAAAGGTTGTACTATAATTTAAATGATCAGATAAATTTTATCCTCGTGATGCTTAAGTATGTGACATATGAAGATATAATTAGCAGTACAACGACTGAGTTTCCAAGACGCTTCATAAACAACGTAAGACAATGAGCAAATTCTTCAGTGCGTAAAAAATGGATCCGATGGTCCGTAGCTGGGTACTATTCCATAATAATATGGCTTTAACTTGAACTATGTTTCCTAGAGCTCTTACAAGTACCATGTTTCCTGGCGTTAGTTAACATTATGCAGTCAAGACATCAAACAAAAGGATTGAAGAAGGAAAGTAGTTGTCAGTCCCACAAGACTATTATCACTTCGGTTGGGAGACAAAATAAAATAATCAGTTCGAGGTAGGCATACCAACGAAAAAATTTAATTATGGGAGTTGTGAAATGAAGAACACTATCTAAATATAATCACTTCCTTCTTTGATTCTTCTGGATATGATGTTTCTATATTTGTGAAGTGATTCCTACATGGCGTTACCTTCCCTGTATTGAATGCAATGCACAACGTTCTGCCACGTTTATAAATAGTAAAATTACATAAGTTTATCAGATACGCAATGGTCAATGACGTCTAATCTGTTACTAACATTATTAACATGCACCTTGATTATTATTTACGATTGCGACAAAGTTAGATATTTTTCGTCTTATTGGAACCATCATTGTTTTATTATAACCTACCTAAGGGACCTGTAAAACTAGGTTGCTCTAGATTCATTACACGATTTGCAACGAGTGGTATAAAGACAACGCGCCACCAGTGGAAAACTAGCACTACCAAGTAAAAGATGTATGTTTTAGTGATACCTTCGAGTTCAGAATAGTAACAACCTTGATAACATACGTTACAACATAACGTATAACGTATGTTAACTAGTGTACAGTATAATATTTTAAGATTTTAAATAAGTAAAAATAATATCTTTCTAGTCTCTTGTCTAGAAATCACTCCTAATATTACAATGGTGAAGCACGCATCAGCTTGAATATCAGTAATACGGACATCCTCTATCGAGGAATACATAATACTTAAGCATCAAATTTTTTCTAAGATATTTAAGTCAGCGAGCATTCACCTGGAACTATTACGAGAAACCATGTAAAATTTAAATTTGTATATTCGGAGCCACGAATCCAACCCGGATCGTCCCGATAACAAAGTTATACGTGTTACCGTTGCGATACCTTGCTTGGTTAAACGCATTGCCTTTTGTTATTGTTTCACCAAACCCATTAGGTTCAATAGCTTGTACGTGGAAATATATTTTAAAAATCGTTATCTTAAACTCTGTTTATATTCATCCAACAATCAAATAGCCAGTAACATTTTTTATAATTTGGTTACTCTTTATCAGAAAAAAAAATTGAATTGTAGTTTTTGGAAACCAATCCGCTGAACTATTCTGCACATTTTCACTGTTACCTGTATTAAAAACGAATGAAAATTCGATTAACAAAATTTTCCCATTAAGCCCAAAACGGAATTTAAGTTATGCATAATTTAATGGTTATGATTAACTTTTGGGACTGTCACATATGAACACAGAACTACGTATCTTTTGTTTCAAGTTTTCTGATTTTAACTGCCTATTTTGTTTACTTAGGGGTCACACGACGCATTTAATGGTCAACAATAGTTAATTATTCAAGGAATCGTTTATTGTGTCGTGGGTTTCTAAATGTTTGTAGCTGTAATAACTTGAATACTTCAACGGTCCTTCTGAATATCAAATTATATAATTTAATATTTATTGGTATACAGTATAAATAGGGCTGTCGTATTTGTTGTCATAGTAAACCTTAGATTTTAATACCAATTTATTAGTATTAGAAACATATAGAAATATACCAAATTTTTATAGCTTAAATTAAAATAAACAGCAAAAAAATAATAAAGTTTAATGAGCAACTATATTTGCAACATAAAATATTAATCTTCGGAAGTTTGTGTGTGAATTTTGTGTTATATGATAATTACAATTACGACACGTGCTAAACACTTAGTTGCAAGGAACAACTTTACTTAATTACTAACACTACACTCATGTGTGCAGCATCAGTTAAACGTTACCATTGCATTGCAGGAACATCGGATGTCCAAACATGTACCAAAATTCAAGTCCATTGAATTAATAAAATACCCAAGAAATAATAAGTGTAACTCCCACAGCAAGGAAAAGCATTTATACTATACCGTGCTACCAAGAAGTGATAGTAAATATTCCTCTACAGAAATTCTAACACAACCTCGAAAATAAAACAGCTCATAACCTTTAAACCGCTAGACTGATGTTCATGAAATGCAGCTTAGTGAAACTTGGTTTCAGTTAAAAAAGAAGCATTGAAATCGATCAAAACATTCGGTGCCACAGACAGACATAGCCGTGAAACTTTTAACATCCCTAATTTTTGTGGGAGGGTAAGAAATAATCGCTCTCAGGATAAGTTATTTGCATATGTTTAAACACAATTGTATAGTTTGTCAATGTCAACTTTTTTTCAAAGAGACGTGTGTAGAAATGTGTACAAATAATTTCACGAGAATGCTAACGATGTGATTACAACTTATTTCAAGTTTATTAGTATAGCAAATGAGAGTTTTTTTAAAGTAACATATTTATCTGTTTACAAGATGTATTGAATATTCAAAGTACTACACTGAAATCATTTACTTTGTGCCATGACTATTGAAACAATTTTTTTTATATTTTCCCAATCACTGGGCAGAAAACAGGTTTTTATTAGTTGGATATGTTTCATAAACAAATATTTTAATACTTTTTGCTGCATGAGCGTACACTGAGTCTAGTTTCACTTTGGAAAAAGTAATTGCTCTCATACTTTATATAACCATTCTAATTTATGCTGATCGTGTCCAGTACGAACTCGTCCGACACGTTACGATATGCATCGAGCTCGAACGAAAGACCTACCGCAAATGGTGTGTACGAACCCTTTTGTAGAGTGTGTTTCGTTGTGTTTCTGTGGAACTGTTGGGATGCCGAAGTTCTATCACGTCAATATTAAAGTAAGGTTACGAAAAGGCTTATTGGTGCTAGTATTTGGCTAATGGGAGACAAAATATGATTCGTCATACTACGAATTTTGTACTCGTAGGGAATTCTGTGTCAATAAGGAACATTATTTTTCATGTACACTGATTTTTTGTTTAACAAAATATAGTGTAGTGTTAGCGGAGTAATATAATGTACAATGTACGAATTTAAATATTTGCCATATAATTACCATTATGTTTTTTTATATTTAAATACGTAGTATTGTGCTAGATTATTTCCACGTTTCAAGTACGTATTTACTTTAACATTTGAAATATTGATGATGCACACACTGCACCACCTGTTGATGAGAAAAAAAACAGCGAACTTTGTAGTTCAGCTTTCGGCCACTAGTGCCATTCGATATTTAAATGCTTCCATTTCGATTCCTCCTAGTCTTCATAAACCAAACATAATGATTTATCACACAGATTTACGATTCCAGATAATCAAAACCGTAGGGCTATGATTTCAGTTCAATTTTTTAAACTTATTTTGACTCAAACAATAGAACTACTTTACAAAAAATAATTTATGGGTGAGGGGAGGATTTCCTGCAAAATTTAAATTATTTTAATAATTTTATATATGTACGAGATGTAGTTGGTTTTATAGACTTATATTGATACTATTTTTTTTTTACAATAATGAAAATGTTTTAGCTTTCATAGTTTTATCACCATCCATTTTCCTCGTGGAGGATACCACTGTGTGGAAGCTCTGTCTACTGCATGCGATGAAAATACATGCTAAAGACTTGCGTTTGCTGCCTCTGCAGAGAATCCGAAAATTGGAGTTTGGTAACGAAATACTCACCTAAATTCCGAATGCGGTGAGCATGAAGAAAATCGCTTCTCTACAAAAAAGATGTTTGCGACGTGAAATATTCGTACTCAAGCCTTATGTCAATACAAACGAGAAGCTGTCAATTACCACAGAGAATTGGAGCGCGCTTATAATAATTCAAAATAGCCTAAACCTAACGAAATATTCGTTTATTGTATACTAGCTTCGCTGCTCTGACTTTGCCCGCGTGGAATAATTTAATGTAAACAGCAAGTTTATTTAAAATATTGGTTAGTTGTAGTAACTTCTTTTTATGTCATACATGCCTGTATCTGTTTCAAACAAATATTTTCACGTCGAAATCAGTCTCTTCAAACCCGAGGCAAATTTAAGTAATGTTACGTACGTCACCTATATTCAGAGACAACACAAGTAACATCTTTTTCAGGGTTATATTCCCGGCTAGTTCAACCGGATTTTTTCAAGTGAGAATTATGCCTAGATGATGGCAGTGTGGGGTCTCCGGTTCCGTCCACCTTTCACTCCAGGCACTACTCGATATGAAACCCATGTCACCCCTTACCGGCTTTCAAGACTTTAGTTGTTCAGAGTAGTCCAAATAGCTCGACTGTCCTGTCCTAATCTTTCAGCAGCCACTAATATGTGTGCATACAGGATAATACTGAAATACTTTTACAAACCTCAGGGATAGATTACTAACACCAAAACAAGAAAAAAAAAGTTCACGTAAACATGTGTCCGTATACCATTCGTTTTTGAGTTATTTATGTAAGTTTAGTACAACGTGTTTCAAGATGACACTATCGCCATTGCTAAGTGAATAGAAATAATGGCCTCTGCAATCAAAAGATTATTCAATTTCCGATTACAAAACAAATTACCGTTCAACACATTGGACTAAACTTTCATTAATAACTCAAAAACTAAAGATTTTCGGTCGTACTGTACGTATACATGAACTTTTATTTCATGTTTCGCTGTAAGGAACCTAGCCCCGAATTTTGCACAAGTATTTCCGAAACAGCCTGTATAATAGCACAATAATTCCCGTCGCTAAGTCTTAACGTGGGATACGACACGGAAAAAGCCCACACCGCAGACTTACATCATGCCAAACGAATGCTTCAAGGTAGGTAGTGAGAATTCTTATGTGTGTACAGGTCCAAGATCAAAGTAGCTTATTTATGAATAGGATGGTAAAAAAAATCTTTTGAAATGTTTCTTCATGGTCGTGCTGACTTTTCAGGAGTTCTGTAACATCTAACTGCTTTACATACTCTTAATTGTGTAATATCATGAAACCCTGAATTAACATATAAATATTCACGTAGGCTAAACTTTATTCTACACAAAAAAATCATCTCGATATCTCAACGGGTTGAAAAGGCACAGATGATTAATTGAAAGCGCATTTTTTTAACGGCTTTCACGGGCAAATTTAGAAAAATCCTGAAATTACCTTTTTATATATTTACTTAAACTTCATTTTAAAATAAAAATCATCTCGATATTCAACTGGGTTAGGAGATGCGGATGAATAATTGGAAAGTAATTTTATTTATTTATTTTTTTTTTACGGAGTAAGTGTCGAAACATCGAAAAATTCTGATATACTTGTTAATTTTACATAAGCATCATTCTGAAGAAAAATCACATCAATATATCAACTGGTTTAAAATGAATCCAAGCTTGACGGAAACACGTTTAAAAGCTTTTCACCGTTTCAATTTTCGAATTTTTATGTATTTCTTGACTCTCATAAATATATTAATATATAATATTTCAAACATTCTTTCACATCCATGGTAAGGATTGTTTTTTGGACGAGACATAGTAAAATGAACGTATTCGACATCTGAAATGAACGGTGGTCAAGTGGAAAGAAAACATAATTTTCATGAACAGTGTTAGTTTTGTAAACAGTACTTTTGAGTACTTTTTTCTCTGACAAAATATTTTTAGCTCGCATGGTTTTCTCAAAACGGTACATCAAAAATAAAGTTTGTATATTACGCAGCCATGCAAATAATGAAAACCAAGTTACTTGCTCAAATGAAATAATTCACAACGAAATAACATGTCATGGGTTGCGCAACCCACAACGTAATATTTTGTACATTAACAAAATTGTAAAAGTACAGGAATTGTTACAGTTTTAGCATTTTTTTATACAAAAGTTGTTTGCTGAGAGTTTTTTTAACTGTTGATTACGTAGCCTCAACATACTATTTCATTGAGAATTATTTCGTTTAAGTATTTCAACTGGATTTCACTATTTGCGTGGCAGCGTATTATGGAAATTCTGACATTGACACTCAGTTATGAGAAAACTATGCGAGTGAAATTTGTTTCGTAAGAGGAAACTGTACTCACACATATCGTCTACAACATCTAATAATACTCTTTTAAGGGTGTTCAAGTGCGTTTACTATCAACTTTTTATATTTTTACGAAATAGTATTAGTTTTGTAGACGATATGTGTGAGTACAGTTTCCTCTTACGAAACAAATTTCACTCGCATAGTTTAAATACTATATGGAGATCAACGCATATACGTATATGAATTACAGTTGAACACTTAACTTCGTAATTTCGTAATACCAGTGTAAGTTCAAGTGTCAGTTCCAATTTAAAGTAGGATATTCCATTCTGTTAAATAAAATTACAAAATTTATTTTAACGCCTCCGTTATTTTTCATGTGTATCTATACAGTAGTACATTAACTCCTTTAGTTTAAATATTTTACGACATCATCTTCCGACAAGATTAATGTTAGCAACTGCATTGTATGTTACTTCCGTTTATTTTATTTTTCGAGGGGAGGATTGTATTCGCGAACAAAACTGTGGTACTTTCCAGAATATAATGAAACATACATCGACCTTGACTGCTATATACAACGCTTTTTAGTACGAGAAGTCACCAATTTCATAAAATTTATGTGCCACGAAATACTTCGCTTCAGTTTAATTACCCCTATTTTTCCTTTCAGAATGTAATCATTTCAGTCGTTTCTTCGCTTCGTTATGTCTTTGAAGCGTTCGCACAGGCACTCTGTGATGTCAGTAAGGGAAATAGTATCTCAATCAAGACTTATTCTCGTCGAGAAGAAATGCTAGATGAGAAGGCGTCTCGACGTTTTAATTAACCAGACGGGCGTCTTGTATGTAATCTCACCGCCGACGACGTCTTCAGATGGCTGGGCTGGACCGGTGATTAAAGAGCGCGGACCGGGCCACGCAGTCTCTGTGTGTCAGTGGGACGGCTGGAAGGGGGAGGGCGAGGAAGGGGAGGGGATGGACGAGCGCTCAGCGTCGCCTCCCCTCCAGCGCCGCGACGCTCGGCCGCTACTGCGTGGCGTGGCGCCGTGCGGGTATGCAACCCCGCAGCGCCCAGCCGCCCGGCCGGTCGCCGTCCCTGCAGCGAGGGAGGGGGCACCCGCCCTCGTTGCCGCCGCTGTCGTCTTCGCCGTCGACGTCGTCGTCCGCGTGGGTCGTCGTATAAAGGCGGCGCGTCTGGCGTGCGTCCTCGAGAGAAGGTTCTAATCCGCGTTCGCGGTCACAGTGCGGGTCACGTGCTCGAGCAGGTTCAGGACTAACGCGTTCTTCGACGGCTTCCTCGTAGTGGCAAGTCGGGAGTCCTGCCATCGTGAGCGGCGACTGCATGATGGCCCCGGAGACCGGGAGGTGAGAGCCGCCGCGCGGACAGTTGCTCCGGGGGAACCATGGCGATGGTGGTGTCGGCGCGGTCGAAGGTGGTCACCGTGGTTGTGGTGGCTGCCTTCGGCCTGGCGCTAGTCCTCGTCATCGGCAGTGTGCTGGGCTGGTTCGACCCTGACACCAGCGACTTCTCAGGACCTAGCTTCGGCGTGCACCAGAGGCTCGCGGCAAACCTCTCCAAGGTAGGTTCCCTCCATCGTCGACAGGAGCTTCAGTCAGGATTTACAGTTGTCTTTCAACGTCGTCGACTTACATTTTAACCACGACACTATATACGTAACCGCGTATGTGAAACCACTCGTATTCATCAAAGACGATTTAGAAACACATTGGCATGTATTTAACGCTAAAGTTTGTGTGGATTTGCCATGCCTGTCTGACAAAATATTTTGTTTGGACAGTAAGTTTATAGTTACCTGATCATATGTTGGACGATTTCATGTACTTTCTACGTCGTACTGGTTGCAGTTATACAAAAGTGTATTATATAGGCAGGGAAAGCGTATCTTGGGTGTACGAATACTACTAAATTTAAAAAATACATGCGATATAAAAACGCATTGTTTACAAGGAATTTTACACTTTTTATATCTCTGCAGATTTTAACTACTTGTGACGTATCCGGTAATGTTTTTATCAGTTGTTAAATGCAAATAACACTTTCCTGTTAATTGACAGTGACTGCGATTTTATCAAAATACAGTTATGGGCTTTTGTATTTTAAACATCTTTGTCTTCAGAATATATAATTGTACATATTTAAGTTATACTTATAAGAATATAAAGAAAAGCCAAGTACATTCTGATTTTAATAATTTCAAATACAAGTTGTCTTAGCTGTGTATTTACAAACTGAATCACACCGCAAGTAGATATAAAAAGATGGTCCGAACACTCTTGCTTTATAATTGAATAAAGACAAGAAAGACCTCATATTTCACTGAAAGTTCTAATAACTGAAGAATTAAACGATATTTACGGTCTCGCATAACAGACGTGTGGCTCAGAGTTGTGTCATCCATATTCTTGTATCTTGAAGCAATTCCCTGTCTCGTGATGGAATGTTTAACATTTGTGTATATGGTCCTGGGTTCGCGTTACATCTAGGGTGTTGTAGATAGTTTAGGCTCTCACAACGCCCTATCTCAGTATAAATATACTTAAAATAATTGTTTACGTAATGTTTCTGGGAAAGGTAACAAATACTTACACTGTTTTTTTTTTTTTTTTTTAAGTTACTTTGGCTATTCTTGATTTTTAACTAAGGAACGTCAGAGTTCTTATTTAAGACTACCTTGCAACGAGGCACTCTCATGCTTCTTGAAAAATAGTATAGGTGACATAAATTGGCAGGAGGGTATAATATTACCTTGTCTTATAACATCACTAAACCATTAAAGATAATAGACTGGTTCTCTCTTTTCCACTTACGTCTTTCCTTTTAGTTTAATACTGTTCTGTGTGTCAACATTTAAAAAGCCTTAAATTTAAGTATGTATGCATTGTTTTCTTTTATTCGATGTGGATATTTTGTGTGTGGCATATTCCTACATGCACACAATGGAGTATCTCGAGGATATTCTGCACTTTATTCCACCCTGTCAACCTCCACAAACACAAACCCCTTATAATTTTCCTTTCATTTTTTTTATTTCTGTATCTTCGATTACGATTATATCGTGAAGTTATGTAAATACTATAGAATTTTGTTTTAAAAAAAAAACCGCACACGACTTTTCCAATTTTGGTAAATGTGACATTCTTGCACTTTAAAGAAACGATTTGTACTGTAAATGGTTGTCGGAGAATACATTTTGCTATCTGTCATATGTCACTTATCCTAACTTCGAGAAGCACTAGCTGGTCAAAAATTAACTTATTGATCCCCACTCTTCTCAAACTACCGGAGTTTGTCTCTGCCAAAATCTGTTTTAAGTGTTTTATGACATTACAATAATTTAGTTGAATTGTATTTTACTGACCATACAGATTTATCAAATAACGAATCATTTTTGTAACGACTACCAAAATCTTATTGTAGGTGAAAATTAGTTTGCTTATTTCTTATTTATCTGACACAATGAAGATTTCTGAAAACAGAGATTTGTTATGTGCAGGACCAATGGTAAAACGAATTCAAATATGATCAATCATTTTACTCTAACTTTGGAATAAGATAACTTACTTAAATTATATTGACCAATGTATTAAGCTACTGTAACACTAAATTTGTCAAGAAGAAAAGTTTTCTCATGATATTTAATATAATTCACAGCTACAAACTTACATTGACGAATGACTGTCAAGTTTTTCTAGGACAGAAGAATTGATTTTCGTATTTTTACCTCCGTGGTTCAATAATTCATAAGTCCCGGGTTATTTAGCTGAAAGATTCTTGTTACTGTTTCAATATTCACTCACTGTTTTGGAGAGTCCTTACATTGGACGTCATAGTTTTTACTTCGGTAGTCTCCTAGAAACATCAGGATGTCCATGTACAGCACAGAAAGTGATTTTTCTCGGTCGATTTGCTGGAATTATAAATAAAAAAATTGCGGGAAATAAAACCACTCTTATATTTTTCTTTAATTATTTATTTTGGCTACTTCACAACTTCAAAAAATTTTCGCTCACGTTTGTTATAATTCATAAATATTCGTTTTAATAGGAATATATTTGAATTCATTATATGTACCTATGCACAATAAATATTCTTCAAAAATACATGGGGCACCATTGAATCGGAAGCAAGTAACCGAGCGAGATAGAACAGAAATACAACACTATCCTCTCATTCTGGAGGACATGGTTTCGAGCCCCTGCTAAGGCCATCCTAATTTCGGTTTCTTAGGATTTTCCAAAATCACTCCAGGCGAATGCTGGGACTGTTCTTTAAACCGGCCCTGGCCGATTCCTACACAGTTTCACACGTGTACCTTAACCAACGTCTTATACTGTTAATAAATATCTAGTAAATACAGCATACACTCACATAACATTTTTTCGATTTGTAATTGCGTTATTATATGGATAAACGCAGAGATAAAGCCATACACGTACATGTAGTTGTGCAATATCAATACTGAGTAAAAAAAATATGGATTTTTTATAGACGACACTTACAGAAGATTCATACATTAGTTTGAGCGACCGTAACTTATACGTAGAGTAATATCGTGTACTGGTGTCTTCGGTAACCACTCAAAATGTCCCTACCGCTTAACTTGTTTCCATGCCGAGTCATAGAACTTCAACTTGCGAGAGTGCAGCACAGAACTTACTACAAGCCAAGTCGCATAGGCGTTGTTACTGGCATTTCTCCATTATTAAACATAAATTATATATTTTAATATCATAAATAAAGCGTAATGGGAATCTGATAGGGCCTGTTTCAAGGAATAATCCGAGCGTAAGTCTGGAATGACATTGGAAAACACTGAAAAATCAACATAATCATAATCAGAGCCAGGAATAGTAGCTAAATGCGAGACAAACGTTTGAATAATTTTCTATCACGTTCAGCGTATTGGTGTTTATACATAATGTGCCTTGTGCATGATGAGGCCATAAGCTCTTGGTGCCACATTTTAGAACAAGTATTTCCATAATCTTAAATTTTGGAGAAGTAAAGAAACAATTTTTTCGGTGATTCGGGCTCTACGACATAATTTTTCCTTGCTGAATTTCAAGAAGTAAGAATATTTTGATAACATAAAACGTGGTAATCATTCTTTTTTTATACAAACTTCTATACGGATAAAAAAGTTTGGTGCAGTCAGACATAAAGATGTTCAGTTATGACGAAACAAAAATATATTTCAGCCAACTTTATTATTGCTGCCTGAAAAATATATAAAACGCATCACGTATTTACTTTGTGTCATTCTAAGAAAATGTGTATTTAACTGGACGAAACCATATAGTCGTGATAAACTGCCAGGCAACCAAATATTTTGTTGATTCTACTATTTAACACTTGTTTGGCCGCATATAATCATTGTAAACGGTTGACTTCACCAAACCTTTTTCTCTGTGTAAACTTTAACAAGCGAAGTAATACGCAACATTTATATAGCATTCATTTTATACATATTTAAAGAGCTTATTTATTTTCATTTTAGAATATTTAAAAATCAGTTCGAATTAAAATGATAGTACTGTATACTTCCACGTTTGCAAAACCTAAATGGTTATGGCCAACTTTCCCACGGGATATGTTCCTTATTATTACTAATTCTCTGAAGAAATCTAACTGAACAAGTAACGAAACGTAAACGAGCTAATGGTGACTATTGAGTCACTAAATACAATTCTATTCATATTTACAGATTTAAAAAATTAATTAGCTTTATGTCCAAATTTAAATTTAAATTAATTCATAGAAAATATTTTTATGAGAAATTTAAATAGCTACAAAAACATAGTCATTTCCAGCACCAATATCGATTTGCAACAGGTATGTCAGTTGAAGTACTGCTTGCAAGTGTGTTTATTGAACGTACATCAGAAGTACCAAAGTACTTAAGCTTACGCCATATAAGCGTAACTTTTTAAAATTATTATTTACATGTAATTGTTTCTGACCAAAAATTTTTGGTTTATTCTATAGGCTCGGCTTATATTTTGAGATAAAAATGTGGTTCGCAAAGAATAATGTTGTTGGGATTTGTCTGTGGTTTAGTTTGCTATGGCCGAGCACCCCATACTAGGACAGTGGATGAAGTGCCAAATTTTTCGAAGTATTAAAATAGGAAACAGTAATGACTACACAGCATGCGCGTCACACATACCCTAGCCTCTAAACGCAAGTTACTGACCAGGCTTGCAGTCTCCTAGCCGATAACAGACCACTGTAAGACATTCAGTGTTGACACTATCATTATGTTACGTAATATTAATGATAAAAGGTATATTATGCACGCCTTCATCTTTTTAGATAGTTCTACGCCAAAAGTTTATGTGTTTAGAAAACAAAAACACCAATTTCTCACCGCGGGAAAGCATTCTTCAAAGATTACAAAGACGTGAACTAGGCATAACCAAGTGTAACGAACTTTGATGTTATCAGTAAGCAAACGTACTTCACGTATACGTTGAATACCGCGGTGGTCGAGGTCCCATCAAGGGTTCGATTCTCGGTGGGGTAGGTCCCCGGATTTCCGCATGTGAAAATCGTGCCGGACGATGGTCGGTGGGTTTTCTCGGGGATCTCCCATTTCCCCCCCGCCCTTTCGTTCCGGCTCTGCTCTATACTCACATCCTGCCATTATTAACCAGCGCTAAAGCCCTAGACCAAAATATCTTCATTTACTCGCTCACTTTAAAGCGCGGTATCTGCTATTATTAATTTTCTACTCAATTACTTACTTATTTCTGTTCATAAACGTCAGTAGCGATTTTATACCAGAATTATGTAGTAAAAGTTATATGTTGCGTACACACTATCTCTGTTTACTAACAACTTTCGGTGCATAAAGAAGAAGAATATATTTATGATGTTGGTTGCTGTAATACATAAAGTATAAGTGTATAATTCCTGAAAACTTTTTCACAAACAAGACACGCATGTGATTCCCTAATAAGTTACGCTATATTGTATTATTTAGGTTTTAATAACTCCAGCAGCCTTTGTTTAGCAGGAAACAAGAAATTTATTTATAATCATAGCATGTTGGCAACCCTACTTGCGTGCTTCGCATGTGCGGTAACCGTAACTGTGCATAGCACATGCGCTTGAACATACACAACGATACAAAATTGGACGGGCTCTACGTGTGAAATTCAGTACGGAATTCTGTCTGGAATCAGCGTAGTTGCGGTACACACTGTTGCAGTGCTACTTGTACTGAATTAAGTACGGAATTCGATGCCTAATAATGGATAGTTTGTACCGGGCCTAAGAATAAATTTGTATCGGTCGAGCCTCTAAACACCGCTCGGAGGCTTGGGCGGGTTACCATGTTGAATATGAATATACCAAATATGTAGACGCTAATATTAAATGGGTAGTAGATGTTATAATTAATTACTTCTCATTAGAAGATTTTAGTAATTTTTATTTAAAAAAATATCGCATTCTACGTGACATTTCTCGAAGAATACTGTCGTATGAAAACATTATCCAGTTATTGATTTTGATTTTTTTTAATGTAAGCGATATTAAATAAAATTATTTTTCAACCGAATGCTAATATTTTGTAACTTTTAGTAGAACTTTTTTGTCTGGAAATTTGGACCAAGAGGATAAATTAAATTTAATATTGTTTTACCGTGACGGAATGCTCGTTAGAGCCTTTAAGCTGTGTCAATGAAACGTTTCCATGACAACACAAAATTACACGCGAACTGAATTGATATCTCGTAATGTCCACTGAACGTGTTGAATTAAGTGGCTACCTAAACTTATACTGCTGTGGTTTGTGGGTCGACTCGACCATGACTGCAATACAAACGCAGTCACAACACGTTTATACTTGGTATTAAGATATTCAAATTTAAATTAAATATATAGCACACGTGATCTGTTAAAAAGGTTGTCGCAACATCGGGTACGTATATTCTCAGGATATTTACATAGCCTTTGACCGTTTCTATGTTTGGTTCATTGCTTGTGGCTTTCGGTAGTTGTTTTCCGGGATAGTGGTGTAAGACATAAGAATTCGTGTTTAGTCTAAGTAATTGGTACAATACGATGTGTGGTGTTTTTGTATGTACGTTGAACTTTATACAAAAAATGCGAATTACTGTCAAAAGACAAAACAAGTAAAATTAATTTTAAAAAAGGAATTGCAGAATACAATATTTGATCAGCAGCGAAGAGAGCAGGGAAAAATACAGAACGTCATAATTTGGTACTACGGACTTTTAACTTAGTATGAGTCAACATCGCCTAATAGAACAAAATTCAATAGATAGAAATTATTTCTCACGTGAGTATAAGTTTATTAAAAAATATGTATACGCTCATTAAGAATTACATAATATATGTTCAGTGCCGTTTAACATCCGACAGAAGTCAGCTGCTGCTGGTTCGTGATAAAGTTAAGTACTTTTGAACATCATCAGGTCTAGGACAATAATAAAAAAAATAATATTTATTGTGACCTCTGAAGCAAACTTTGGAGTACGGTACAATCTATACGCTATTACTGTTATAAAGGATGTTTTTTTTTGTATTCAAGAGCGGCACGAAACTTCACATCATCTAAAAGAAGAAAAGTAACTAGAATTTCAGGAGTGTTCATTTCTGCCTGAACCACCTACATCGTAAGGCACATAACCTCCAAAACCACAAATATGTACAGGCATGCGGCCATTTTGTTAATAATTATACGAGTTTAATAAGTTAAACAGACAAGAATGAGAGTGTAAGTTTTAGCTCTAATTAGCTGGATTTAATCTAAGTTAGAGCGTGGTGGGACGCAGCAAATGGGTAATCTGCGTTAACTCGACTTTTAACTCGGATTATCAGGCTAAACGACTTTAGTGAAACATGCCCTTAAATATCTTCACCGGTTGACTGCAACAATAGACACCGTACCGTACGAGAAGTAACTTTACCGATTACAGGACAAATGTATTTTCATGATGACGTAATAGTAACAGTTTGGAATTTGTCGTAGCTTCTTTAATTACTTCACCTGAAGACGAGGGCAGATGTCAGCTCCTGAAACGTCGTGAACAGTCGGCCTTTGAAAATCTACTGTGTTCTTATGTGTCTTCATCGTCGTGTGTTGTCTGTGACGTCGTCGTTGTTATCCTGTCTTGTGTCCATTATTGTATTCGTGTGATGTCCTGAGTTTTACACATTAGTTTGTTTTGTGTTTCGACTTTTATTTTTGGTTGTTTATTATTATTAATTTTTGTCCTTTATTTGTTGTTGACTAATTCCTTATGGGATCTTTAATGTTTTGTTGTTTTGGTTTATGGATGTGTTGACTGCAGCCAACTCGGCTTGTTTTCTCTTTTTTCGTATTTCGTTGTTTGTCTTTCTTAGTCTATTTCACGGTCGTAGAAGAAAAGGTCTGGACACTCGCCTATCTAACAATGTATTTTGCTTGACCCCCTTGTTGTTTGGCTGTAGTTCGTCAAGTTACCGAGAATGTCGTACTTTTTGGCGCTGTTTTCCGGGCGGTCGGGCTCAAACTCCGACCACTTTTTTCCATTGTTAACATTATAAATTAAATAAAAATATCTGGAGTCATGATTTTAAATTGTGAGCGAAGTAAGTGTGTCATACATTGATAAAAAATACGTTTTGAATAATTATTTGTTTATAATAATGGGAGGGAAGTGGGCGGAGTTTGAGGCGACCGCCTTAACAGCAGCGCCATAAACCTATAGCACTGTCGTGAACTTAGTGAACTACAGCCAAACAACAAGGGGGTCAAGTTTCCAGGCGAGTGTTCAGACCTGTTCTTCTACGACTGTGGTCTATTTCCAAGATTTCTGTGACGACATAATATTGCAATGGTGTACGTCCACAATAATACACCTTGTCATTCTGTCCCATTGCATGAAACATTCAAAGACAGCTTCTTTATTGTTGCACGATAACTACGCGCATTGTCATTAAAGACAAATAATACATGTCATTGTTTATATCTACTGAGTTTCATATGTTGGCGTCCCAGTAATCTGTATGACAATAGCTAAAATACCATCACATAGTTTAAGTTTCTTGTGGAGGAATCACTGTGTTTTTATGAGTTTCAGTATTTTTAACAGGAAATATTTTACCAAAATCTAATCTGATACATCAAATTGATTTACACCATTTCTGCAAAAACTATATTATTATTATTATCGTTATTATTAATTTGCTATTGATGCATTATTTATTTTGAAATGTTTCTTTGCGGTATTTGATCATATAGAGATCCACAAGTCATTATCACTGAAAATTCCATATTTCATAAGTAGAAGAGTAATCGAACACTGTACTATACATGTTAACAAAATGTGTTTTCTATTGATCTATTGAATAAAAAAATATTTTGCCTTAAAACAATATTAGACGTTGTTTGTTAGACGTAGATAAAAGTTATAAACATTTTGAAAATATTTACGTGTTGCCATAGAGTGTTAATATGTTGAATGAATTTACTTACACTGCAAACTAATTACTGTTGATTTCACTGGGTGTAATATTCCTCGCAGAATTAACACGTTTGATCTCCTTTTTTGGTGTTGTTTTGGTATGTATTTATTGGAGTGCCCACCTGCTATGGTCTAATATAACTGTTTGGATGGTACTTTAATATTTTGTTTTAATAAATAAAAGTATAAAAGTAAAAATTATTTATTATTATTATTATCATCATCATAATCAGAAAATTTCATAAACTGAATTCTCTTGCATTAATTTTTAATGACACGCATGATGCTAGAGAGAAGGATAGTGTACAGTTACCCCCACATTTCTACAAGGTATAGTTTCTTGTTTTTCCTTCACTTTAAAATTCAATTTTAATGTTTCTCAAAGTAAAAGTACAACACTTTCTCGTTAGCTATTTCTTTTACCTTTGTTGTGCGGAGACCCAAATTCCCAGTATTGTTTTCCTGACGTCTATTATTATTTTACCTTATGTTTGCTAAGAAACGGGGCGAACTTCAAGAAAATGTTGTATAGTTCTGCAAAATTTCTGAGAACATTTGCGTAAATAAAAGGTTATCTCAGCTATAACTTGACGTCAATTCAAAAAGCACGTTTTAAGAGGAATTTGAGAATTCACAGGGTTTTTACTTGTAAATTCGTTGATACTTAGGTCGCTCTAAACTACTTTATTTGCAGATGGTTCAGAACAGAACTTAATGTTTCTGACGTAAACAGTTTTCCTTCTTACTCGAAGGCAGCACAAAAAAAAACGGAAGGGCGCAGACATATTAGCTATCACTAAGTATCCCAATCGATTTTTCATTATCCTACTCTGCACTGTAAGTGTAATGAATTATTAAAGGCAAGCCAGTACGGTGAAAGTTAATTCCAAAATACTAATTTCTCTGTAATGCTATTACTAGGCATTATATATAGGCCCTATATATATATATATATATATATATATATATATATATATATATATATATATATATATAAACTGATAAACGAACGGATGTAAATATATATGAATGGACGAATTAATGCATGAATACAACACGAATGGATAAACGAATGTGTGGATAGATGGAGGAAGGGATGTTCGGACGAATGGATGAACGGAACAATGGAATGAGGGGGGCGAACGGATGAATAAATAAACAGATACATGAGTGGATGAATGGACAGTTGGATGGGTATGAATTAATTAATATATTTATGAATTCTTATACAGATGATTGATGGATGGATGAATGTGTGGATGGATGGATGGTTGGCTACACGGACGATTGGGAGGATGGTTTGGTAAATGGACAGATGGATGGGTGGGGCATTGTAAGACTGGAAGAAGCAATGCACAAACGGACCTACTGACAGATCATTGTATTCATGAAATTATTATAAATTTGGGAAAAGGTGCTTATACATGTAACCGCAGGAGAACGTTATTGAGTCAATGCTGTAGCGTATTTTAATTTCAGGATTTAAATATTTGTTACCTTTTTAAAATACGCGTACAAACTGAGTTATTTAGCTATAAGCGTTAGTCCTCCAGTTTTGTTAAACAGGGTTAAAAATAACTTCTGTGTTTGGTCTGGTATTTATCAGAGGTTTAAAATGCCCTATAACCGTGCCGCATTGCTTCAGTGGAAGTACACGAGTGTTAAGGTACCCGCCTGGAGGCCGTGTGTTAATGTGAGTGAGGGCCGACTCCAAGGGCGATGTTGACCGGCTCATCTGGCGTGGTATCGCCTCTACCGCAAGACACTGAAACCGTGTGCAGTGATATCGCCGGACACTCGCCTCACTGACACTTTCAGTGGTCACCCTGTCTTTTTTTTTTTTTTTTTTTGTGGAAAGTTTTAAGTAAAGTCCAATATATCTCTCTTATTGTAGTTTCACACGAATCCCTTCAGTAGTTTTTTTAGGTATAATAGGTTGAAAAAGCCGTTTTTTAGTCATTTTGAGGTGCTCTGGAATGGTCTATCTAATTAACGTGATGTTTTAAAACGACTATTCTGAGGTCGTTTGAAGTGTTTGTTCTTTTCATAAATGCACACATTAGAAACACGTTTAGTAGTTTCTTAGATAAAAGCTTTCTGCTAGCACGCTGTAACGCTGGTTACAAGGCAGGCAGGCGGGCGCCTTAAGGGCGTTCACGTGGCAAAATTTAATAATTTTATATTTGCTTCGCATAGTGTAAGTTTTATAGACGTTACTTGTGACTACATTTTCCACTTGTAGTAATTTTATAGCTCTCATAGTTTTCTCATAGCGGCACGCCAAAGTCACAATTTGCAAGCTACAGGAACATAGGTTTAACAAAAACCAAGTGAATGACTCGCATGAAATAATTTACACTGAAATTAGATATAATGGGTAGGGCCACGATTTTGTCGCGAAAAGATTTTTGCCCCACTTTGTTTCAGTGTCTCTCGTGCACATCGGCAGTTCTGTTTCAAAGTTATTGGCAGCGTGTCTTTGTTCAGACACGTTTCTCATGTGACTGCACCAAACAGGATAAGATTATTGTGAGTCTGTACGTCTATAATTTGCCGAGGCCAGTGAGAGTAAAATCATCCAACCACAGACGACGTGGCAGAGCTGCAGGTGTGCACATGACGCATAGAAACCAAATGTTGCAAAAATCTTTTCGCCATAAAATCGTGGCTCTAAAATGGGCAATATGATAAAAGATTTAAAAACACAGAATGGAATTCCTTTGTACTTTTTTAAAAAATCCGAAAATGACGAAAATTTATCTCATTTATGGCCATTTTTAAAAAAGGCAAAATGACTTTGTTGAGTGTTTTTAAATCTTTAAGCATATTGCCCATTATATCTGATTTCAGTGTAAATTATTTCATTCGAGTCAGTCACTTGGTTTTTGTTAAACCTATGTTCCTGTAACTTGCAAATTCTGACTTTGACATGCCGCTATGGGAAAACTATGAGAGCTAAAATATTTCTACAAGTGGAAAATGTAGTCACAAGCAACGTCTATAAAACTAACATTATGCCGTGCAAAAATAAAATAATGAATATTTGTCATGTGAACACCTTTAAGGGCGCGTGAGAGGCTGAAAAGCGACGGAACAGTAAGGTCGACCTTGAAACGCGCATCAAATTCTGCGTCGCCTCAACGAGCCAAGCGCTGAACTAGCGTGCAAGGTTCCCGCCAAACTGTTTTTACCATGGTACACTAAGCAGTGACCATATAATTTTATTAGTGGAAAGTCTGCAACTAAGTTCAGTGCAGGTCGCAATCTGAGTCTCACATACATCCGGTTAGTATATTTTGAAATACGGTTGTCTGAAAAGGCCTTTTTTTGACTATGTTGGAGGGCTTTGAAACAGTGTTTGTAATAAACGTGGCGTCATAACAAAGAGGTTCCGACCTAGTCTGAAGTTTATTATCTTATCGTACGTTGGCACAACGGGAACACGTGGAATTGTTTCGTAGAGAAAACTTGTTTACGAACACACTGCGCCGCATTTGAAGCGGCCGCCTTAAGGGCGACGTAGCACGCGCATAGAGCCTAACCCTTCCCTTCAACGCAAGTTTTGGGAACTGGTGTGGTGTCTTCTCGTCGATAGATCGCCTCTATGGGACATTCAGTATTGACCGTCACATTTTATGATTTTGTATTAATTATGACGTATTTTACACGATTATAACTATTTACAATGTTTCGGCAAATTTGTTCATACCTGGAAGAAAATGCACCTCTTTATGCCCTTTTCAGCCATCCAAAAAATAAGCTTTAATGATTCGCTGGATGACACGAAACTTTATGTAGTCCTGGAACGCTTTTGGAAAGCTGTTCCTAAGCAAACATTACACATGCGCAATGAATAGTTTTCGAATAAATTTCTATCGACCGAAGTTGCTATCCGTGCGTGACATTAGTTTATTTACAAAAGTAACACACTTTCCAAACAATGACTTTTAAGTTTAAAAATTTAGCATGGCAGACATAATAATAAGTTTCGGGCCCTTTTATATGACTTTGAACAAGTTTTCCATGCTGTCGGGTCAAAGAAAAACTAACCAGATCCGTTAGCAAAAAAAAAAAAAAAAAAATTAGAA
>PNEQ01024398.1:0-21887 GCA_003012365.1 Medauroidea extradentata | reverse complement strand
CATCAGTCGTCAAAATTCGATGAGATTTTTTTGCTGAGTATGTATTTTATCAGCGGGAGTTTATTTATACATCACTATTCAGTAGTTTGCTTTACTTTCGACGTAAAAAGATTTATAAACTGTATTTAGAAAAAAATGTTTTAAACTCAAAATCCACAAAAATTGAAATATGTCGTATTTACAATTATAACATGATAATATATAGATATATATAATAACCTACTTTCAAATATACTCGCGTTTTGATTTTAAATAATTTTACTACCTGAAAATCTCTGAGCTTAGGTTTACAACAGCTACACATAATACGGAAGCTATAGTAATCCTCTGGTAAGCTGAACGTGCGTTGAAACTCAGAAAACATTTAAGTTTTCCCGCGATAAACCATCATCTCTAGCAAATGCGTATTTCCACAAACCAATACATTCTTATTGTAAACTCCCATCGCAACAAATTTTTTAATATCTCACCTTAACAAATTATTCATTATTCCTTCAATAATTTCGATTCAAATTTACAATGCGCCAAGATAATATAAATATTATTCCTTATATAAGCTATAAGCTACGAACAAATTTTATAGATAAATTTACTGATTTCTGTTGATACACAGATTACTTAACTTTGTTAGGGTTGTCAAACTTTCTAAAATATACTATCTTTAATAGAGTTGGATAGTAGGAGTACATGACTGGAGGAAGTTTTTTTGGACAAACTCTATTACAATACAGATGTCTGTCATAGAAAACTAAAGAGAATGTGTAAACATTAATAAGCTGGTTATGTTTTAGTCTGAAAGGAACACAAACAACATAAACTTCGTTAATGGAATCGAGTCAAATGACACAAAGACAACCAAATAAGAAAGAAATTTATATGAAAGGAAAACCCAGGCACCATCAATGCAGACAAGGTAGTTTTGAAGCATGCTTTTGTAAAACGACAAAAGGGGAAAATATACGAACCACGAAAATACGATGCAACTATTTTCTTGTCTCGTAAACTACTATGTTATGTTTCGTCTCATCGTTGTGTCGTAGTTTTATGGTTCATATCTCCTATCCGTTATTTTTTTTCTCTTCGTAACTGGATAACTGCTGTGTTTTGTTTCAACAATGTCTTAATTTCGTGATTCGAATATTTTTATCGGTTTGGCGTTTTGCCAAATCATTTATTAAACCAGTTTCGTATGCCTTGGTTGTGTATGTTGTTTATTTTTGCATCTTATTATTCCCCTTTGTTATTTGTTATCATCGTTTTATTTGCCCCGGTTCCATTTATGGATTTTTAGGTTATTTATGTACTCTTTTGACAAAAACATACTCTGATTACGTATTTTTCCTATTCTCTTGGCAATGGAATTTGTTTAATAACTACATCCAGTCATTCTCATATATAGCTATATTAATTAATTTTATTAGCATATTAATTATAATGCAAAGGAAATTTTGAAACGGGCATACCTAATTGTAGATTTCTTTAATGGTGTCCCTCTCATTACTCTGCAGAATTGTTTTTTTGACGCCTGGTTGCATTCGCATTGCCCAGTAAAATAGCTGGAAATGATGTCCTTTACCGCCCAAATAAGGGTAAGTATGGTTGATGTCTGCCGCGGTGAAGGTAGTTTGTCCTGGCACGCGCGTGTTATCTGTTTACGTCTAGCAGCTGGCGGTAACGATCCGGCCTTGTGAGTATTGGCGTTGCTCGCGTGACACACTTCCCGAGGGCCGGTATTAATGGCTCTAGGCTTCGTGCTTCACAAGAGACTCCATTCCCTAACATACAGGTTGAGTCGGGAGGAAAGGTACATGCTTTGAGGGGTGATAGTACTGGTGATTCTGAACAAAATGTTTCTAATAAACATATGCCCTTTTCTTAACCGATTCAGAGAAACCTAATGAAAACAACAAGGAACGGGAAATGTGCAGGCGACGGTAAATCACGATACTGTTATCGTATGTTTTGTTTAATTGTGTACATTTCATCACAAAACATGTTCAAACACTCCACCACCAACTTCAATGCATTTTGCTGCTCTGATAGACAGCTGCTGTGTTGCTGATCTGAGCTCATTAGTTCATTGCTTTTCTTGAGCACAAGCATGGTTAA
Organism: Medauroidea extradentata; assembly: GCA_003012365.1. Taxonomy (NCBI): domain Eukaryota; kingdom Metazoa; phylum Arthropoda; class Insecta; order Phasmatodea; family Phasmatidae; genus Medauroidea; species Medauroidea extradentata. The sequence goes on along the minus strand of PNEQ01024398.1, from coordinate 19,778 downwards.
TACGAGCGAGAATTTCCACCCTGCGCGTGTAGACTTCGCTTTTAAGCCAACCCCACGCCGTGTGGAAATGTACACAATTAAACAAAACATATGATAACAGTATCGTGATTTACCGTCACCTGCACATTTCCCGTTCCTTGTTGTTTTCATTCGGTTTCTCTGAAACGGTTAAGAAAGGGGCATATGTTTATTAGAAACATTTTGTTCAGAATCATCAGTACTATCACCCCTCAAAGCATTTACCTTCCTCCCGTCTCATCCTGTATATCCAGGTTGCCGTTTAAAAATTACTACCTGCTATTTGTAACGACGCAGCTCGTGCAGATAACTCGAAAGTTTATTTTAATAAAAAATAGTAAGTTAAAAAATAGTAAGTTAAATAATAATCATTCACTGGTCATATATAGATTGTAGGCTGTAACTATATAACTGGAAAATGTTAACACCAGTATAAATTATTTCTCAATGGCTGTATTTGCTACTTTCCGTGTAGCAAGATACAGCAGGGTCGACTGCAGTTTTACTGATGGCACTGCTGGTTTATTGCTGGCCCTGAAAACTTATGGCTTTGTTAGTATCGCCCTGTTACGGCTAACTGCCGGCAACAAGACATTTGGCATGCCAGCTACGGCTCATTCACGGAACACTGAAGGATGTGGCATTTGAAGCTGGCTGTAGTTATATTGCTGATGATCCAGAAGTGGCTTTCCAGCTGTAATTGAGCACTAGCACCAGTAAGCCATTTGTTGGCCGGTGATGACATGCCACTTGTGTTTTGTGTATGTCACGAGACCTATGAGCCACGCGTGGTTATTCTTACTCATGTGGAAATGCACATCGGCCGTTAGCTGATTTATTGCTGGCCCTGCTGTGCAGCTGCTGGGTTTGATAACTAATGGATCTACTGAGCTGGCCCAGTTATGGCTGACTTACGGTAGTGAAACATTCGGAAATCCATTTATGACCCATTGGTGATACACAAGTGACTGTGGCTGGCATAACGGTTATGGCCGACATGCTGCACACCAGCAATGATTGAGGTTATGTTAGCAGGTTCACTGTCGGCACTGCTGGGTAGCTGCTGGCTATGATATAGTTCTACTGAGCTGGTCCAGCTATGGCTAACTTGTTGAAATGGAACATTCCTAGCGCCATTTGTAACACATTGGTGGAATCTAGATATTTGTGGAACTAAGGCTCTATGCTGGCACATCGGAGATGGCCCACATGCTACATACCGCCAATGATTGTAGGCTGTTACTTTTATTTTCTACAGGTTTTAATGGTTTTATATATTATTTTAGTGCGAATGTGTAAACGAGAAAGCATATTACAGAGTTATAGTATATTACACAGTCCGAAAAAACTTTTACGACGTTATGAATAAATACAAAGTAAAATTTTAATATTTTAACTACAATTTTGTGCGGAATTTCGGGGTACACAAAAGAATTCTATAAAGGAATCGCGCACAACTCATTCTCGTGTGGTCAGTGTGGTCGTGTGGCTATCATGCGTGTCTGTCAACGTAAGGATAGTAGGTTCAAATCCCGGCAACGACAAAGAAATTTTCAGGTTGATATCTAGATTCAATGTCGATAAATAAACACTATCAAAGAGGAAACACGTAATAACGACACACTTATAAAGTGCAAATATATTCTTAAATCAATATCAGCCCTATGGCATGACATATATGGGTCAGGTGTGACTGTGGAGTGATTCATTGGTGAACCTATGTCTGTGGCTGGTACAGGCATGGCAAGCCCTCTGTAAACCAGCTGATGGCTGGGAAGTGGAAAATTGCTGTCCCATCGCTGGTACAGGCAGGGCAAGCCATCTGTAAGCCAGCTGATGGCTGTGAAGTGGAACATCAATGGGGCATTGCTGGTCGGACGCATGGATCATTCATGTGCCATTCTTGTTGTACCACTGTTGGACCATGACTGGGCCAATTAAGGATATCCCATGGTTGCATCTTCATGCCCAGCAATGGTGCCGCGTGCATTCCGTCAGTTGGCCAACCGTTTTCCAGCAAGTGCATACCAGCTCTATTTAAGTGATCGGCCATATGTATTCTGCTACATTGGTTCGGACCGTCTGTTTTGAAATGTTTACAAAGACTAAGGCCTTCCCCACCCCCAAACCTCTAGTAACTGAGAGTTATTTTATGAGTATATAAACTAATACAAATTATTATTTGATATTTCCGTAAGCATCATTCTGATGTAAATAACATATTTATATCTTAATTGGTTACATGATTATCACGGGCCAACCTAAAGTAAATTGTACGCCTATCCACGCCTTAACTAAACGAATTTATAAAAAAAATTTGCATCACATGTTAAATATTTGTGTAATGATCAAATTAGATGAAAATCACGAAGATTACCCATTGAGTCTAAGCCAATAGACGATTAATTAAAGTACATATTTAAACTCTTTACAGCCTTGAGAGTTCGAACTGACAGTTCCAGAATTCGGTTATTGGGCATTTACGTATTCAGTATCATGTATCGAAAAGCAACTCTATATTTCGGCGTGTTCGATAGCTATCAAGGATTCATCTAAAACACTTTTCTAATATCATCATCCCGTTACGGGTCAAATATCAAAGAAAAAATTTTAATCACAACTAAGGCTATATTTTATGGGTATCACATTGAAGTGGAAATCATTGGATTCTGGATGCATCGACGAGATTCGTTGAAAACACATTTCACCTCGTTTCGTCACTTCTCACCCATTACACGTTGAATTTCGAAAAATTGCTAAATTACACTTTACATATTAAGTAAGCAGTAATTATTGCGAAAAACGCATCGATACCTAAAAGTTCAGAAAAGTGTGTACGTACATATGTATGCCGATTATTAATTGAAAAAAAAACTACCATTTTTCCTCTTTGCGTTTGAACTTGGAAACTATCCAAAAACTGTATTTTGGATGTTGAACTAAACATCATTCTAAGAGAACGTCGATGTATTGACTGGTACTATAGACATGGAGGAATACTCGAAAATACATTTCACGTCTTTTCCCCTCTTAACTATCGGATTGTTAAAGGTCTTTAAGCACTATTTTAGATACTTGTATACGTATTCGTTTAAAACATATCACGACGATAGTCCATTGGCGTGGAGCTGTATACACGATTAATGAATAATCCACCTCTTTTTACTCCTTATGAGACGAGTTTGGAAAAAACCCCAAAACAATATTTTTTGTATTTACATAAGTGTCATTTTGAAGCAAATAACAACTCTTGTAACGATTACAGAATAATATTTTTTGTTTACATTCTGACAGGATTATAATTAGCATATTTATTAGCAACAGTGTTAATTTGTTTTGATGGGAATTGTAATATTTTTTTTGTTTACTTATGTTGCTCATCTAAATTTTAGTTCTATGGTATAAACTAATTTAATATTGAGAGCAGGCCATTCATTTTAATTTTTTAAATTTTATTTAGAGGTAAAACGTAATTTAATTGTTTAAGTACATGTTATTATTTATTTTATTATTTTCTGGATGGTAATTTTTGCTTTAAAATAATTAGGTTTTAGTTTCTTTTCCCGTATCTCTTTGGTAGTGACGCGGGAGGGGAAAGGAAAATGGGGGTGGTTTTGAAATGGCCGGATCGCGTCGGTAATGCCTGATTTTATATCCGATGATCCCAGGCGGCATCATAATGCTAGGTTACTATTTGAGACCCCATTTCTAAGTGTAAAACGTAAGAAAACAGGGCAAGTAAAGAAGAGGTCCTAGTTTTGCATCCTTTATTAGATTTGGAGTGAGCAAGATCGGCGGCGTCATCGGCTTCGTCTTGTCAGCGATAGATAAGTACCGACGCCATACGCTTTACGCATTATAGTCTCGGTATTGTTACATGAACACTTTTGGAAATCACTACACTAAATTGTATTTACTGTTAAAAGTATGTGTGAAGATGATTTTGTGAATATTTGGACTGAAAAACGTAAAATGAAAGTACTAATGGAAGCCCTTACACAGTGGCCCTAAACATAATTTATCGTCTTAAAGCCGGAGCATTTTCGTCAGTAACTTGGAGACGCTAATCATTTAAAGAATTGAATAAGTTATTTGGAATTACGGGAGAGAATTTTGAACATTAATTTTAATCTGAGACGACGTTCTTTAGCATAATACTAAATTGGAACTTTAAATTATTTTATTCTTTGATTGGCGATTTTATTAATTATAAATTTGAGAAATATTGAATTGAGTACTTCAGAGGTAAATATATTTCAGAATTTAATTTTTTAGAACCTATAATCAGAATTGTAAGGATGAGAGTGCAATTTAATCATTTGATATATTTTACATTTACTTTCTTCCATCTACTCTAATTTTTGCTCAGTCAGTTATGCAAGTAATGTCATGCACAGTTTGGTGTAATTTAGGAAAATTGTCTACATTACTTCTGAAATTCTACTAAGGATTATTTTGTGTTTATTTGTGTCTGTAGAGTAGTAGTATTTCTTCGAATACTTCACAAGATTCTATCAGATGTATTTTGTTCATACTTTCCTACCAGTAAATATAATTGGTATGGCTGCAATCCTGTTTGGTTCAATAAGGTTAACAAGTTCTCCTGTCTTTCCAATCAACATGATTAGTCTCCAGAGTATTATAAAATCTACTGTGTATTTGAGTGTTGATGTATGTGTAAGCCACAAGTAGTACCCACCTACGCAACCTCAAGTACATACCTATATGAGAGTTTCTTCATCTCGTTATACACTCTCTATATTATTTACAGTTGTCTTATACTGTGCAACTCAATCTCACACCCACACAATTCATAATAACAACAACAGTATACATGTATAACTGTACGGTAAACTATATACACAGTTTTATATTTAATACACTCTGTATCACGAAGGGTTTAATGGATACCTATAAACAATCGAAAACATATTTCAGATCTTATCACACCCTTAAAGGTTGAACTAAACAAAAAATCTAGAAATTTGCTACTATGCATTTTAATGAGTATCCCATTGAAGTGAAAAAAAACTATAGAACATCGGGTTCGAGCTATATCTGTCACCATCGACATTCTTAAATTTTAAAATTTGTACAATCTTTACATTTGTAAGCATGTTATTGCCATAAGTAGTTTTTAACTGTTCCGTTGCATGCAGCTCCAGTTATATATTGGTCGTTATAGACATTGTTGTACACAATAATATCAAATTTCCTTTTTTCTAGCTGAACGTTTTCTTATAAGGGTGACAATTTGATACACGTTAAACGTATTATCCATTTAATTTCCAGAAGTGTGTTATACGTCCAAGCATCTTGTTTAGCTGCAATGTCGTTTTATGAACGTGTGAAATTAATTAAATGGATTTGTGCAAATATTTCCCTTTAGCAGCAGATCGATTTTCACCGAGCCATGCATGGCTGAAGATACGCCAAACGTTACATTCTAATTGTTATTAACGTAACCAGCCATGCAGTATTTCATCGATTAAGTGAAGTTTTGGGATTAACCTACTTAGTTTCAGTACTGAATATCCGAAGTGAACAGAAGCGATATTACTGCGTGGTTTCCGTAACCCTTCAATGTGCTTAATGAGCTCTTGACGTCGTAGCAACATGAAATGAGTTTGTGAGCCATCCTGCACTCCGCACATAGAAGGATTAAGCTGCACATACGAACACAAGGCGCACATTACAGAGTAGCGTTCAGCAGTCCAGATCATTTGACTCGTTGTAAGGTAGGTAAGCAGCAAGTAGGGCATATGACCCATCGACCACACGGAGGTCACAAGAGTAGCAGTAAATGGCTCCAGTAACTAGTAAGTGACCGAGTCTGCAGTTCAAATTGCCGCCTGGGAGGAACAAATTTTGCGCGTTCGAGGCCTACAAATGCAGAAGTGGTTAAGGTCGACACAACATACGCTTCACATCTCCCCTTAGCCTCTAGAAGCAAGTCACTGAACCGGCGTACAGACTCCTCGCAGACAACTCGCCTCTATGAGGCATTCAGTTCTCATTATGTGACGTAATATTAAATATTAAGACGGCGTGGTACATAATTCAATGCTTAAAGCATTATATATGCAGGTTTCTTGAAGCCAATTTGCGAAAATAAAACAATATCAATCCTATACGATAGTTTTAGCCATCGTTTTGAACAAAATTGTTCCCAGTGTCACGAACTTCTGAGGCTCAATCTCTTACGCCGGATCCGCGCGCATTTAACTGCGGCGCAAGAGATCACGCGTAATTCTGGATAAATATTTACTCATAAAGTTGGCAAATACCATTATCTAGGATTGACATTGAGTATTTTATCCATTTTAGCTTCGAAAAAAAAGTCTATAGATCAATTTATGTTTTCAGTGTTTATTAATCTACCACGCACTCTTAAGGTTCATTGTACACTTCCTTAGCTTTTAAAATTCTGTGCGGTAAGTTCTTCAGGCCTGAAGAGGACCATAAAGAATTATTTTCACAATTTTAGGCAGCGCGAAAATAAACTTCAGAGACGAATGGAAGCTTGAAATGGTTATACAAATGTTTAACGTTCCGTGAATTCTATTTCTATGCAGACATAACTCGCGTACGTTGAGCAGTTTCGTATAGTCGTGTAAGGACCGACGTTCTACACACCACACGACAGCCGGAGCAGGTTGTTACGTTAACGAGCCAGTGTTGCCTGCGCTTAGAGTGACTACACCAAATCGTAAAAAACACTGGCATTAAGATGGCCGTAGAAGTAATTGAACCCAGTCATTCCGAATGAGTGCAGTGATAAACCTCGCTAAGTCACTGCTTCGAGGAATATTTGTAAATGGCCGTTCGATTATTTTTTAGTAAGTAAGATTTACGACTGGTCGACATCTTGAACATTACAGACATTCACGCGCAACTTTAAAAGACAGGAACTAGGAGAGAATTAGGCAGAGACCTATTTAAGGAAAAATACTAGCATTCCCTAAGAATTAGTTCGGGAAACAATTAAAAATAATATGGCGTTGGTTGGAGCCATGAACCGAATCCGTGTTCTCTGTAATGCGAGTAAAACATGGCAGATACTTAACTTCCAATTGTACAAATTTCAGTAGTTAAAACTAATATGAAATTCTGACTCAACCAGTGATTTATACGTGTCTTTCGAGTTACTGTGTTAGTGACACGAATATAATTATATACCAAGCAGTGAGTAAACGGGATTCTGTAGCAGTCAGATGTTTTCTAAGGAATGGCGTTAAATGAAGTGAAACGAAGAGGTATTCATCACCGCTTAGCAGCGACGTTTTCAACGCTGATGAGGTTTCCTACGAATTGAGACTGGAGCAGTGTTGGAATAAAGGCGAAGAGGAAAAGTGAGATAACCAAGGGAAATCTGCAGCCAATTGCAAATTCATCCACGTTTGCCGTATGCGAAAATCGGGTTCGACCCAGCCGTGGATCTCGTGCGAGCTTTCTGGCAACTACACCTGTACGGCATACATCGCACCTCTAGATCAATGGGGCACAACTAAAAAAATATGATTCCGGAATATTGGCAATTGAAGTTTTAGTGGAAAATCAAATATGGGTGCCAAAAACTTTCACTTTAACCGTAATAGCCTATCGCATTTCATGTTGGAAATATATATGATTAACAGTTGTCAAAACAATTATTTTATGATGCGTGTATCGATTCGTCATAGAAGTGTGAAAAATATATACCGATGATAAGGAATCAACTCAGAAAATACAGCTCTCATATATGCCAAATAAGTGATTATGTTAACATCAGAAAGACCACTGAAAGTTGCACTACTACACAGGCCTAATTCAAAATAACCAAATTCTGAGTTGTGCCCCTATTGATCTGGAGGTGCGATATAATTTGAATATGTTCAACTTAAGTCAATTACGACACAGTATTGCTATGGTTAGAGATCTGCACATTTCGCGTCATTATCTGAGATCAGGCTGGACTTAAAGTTACTATGTCATCACATGACTTCTGTTGGTGGCCGGTAGTATGCGTGGCGAGCCTGAATAACTTTTCCAACCAATGATATAAAGACATTAGTAAAATATCCACTATCCTGTAATACGGGCAGACTCTGAGCCAATAACGCATGGTGTGTGCCCCGGTTGGTATAGGCTACTTGGCGAAAATATAACACCAAAAGTTATGTATCAATGTTTGCTTATTATGCGCACAGAAACTCTTAACGGAGATGGCCTAACTCTCGAGTCCTGGATCAGATTTGTATGACGGTCAGAGGAAACATATCGCAGGTTCTCTAAATCAAGATTCGATCTACGAAAGAGTTTCGTTGGTAGAGTACGCTGTTATACATTGATGAAGTTTCAAAGCATCCCCTTGACATGGCTCTGCATCTTCCCGTTGGTGCGGCTGCGGTGGTGTAGTGGTTAAAGTGCTCGCCTCTCAACCGGACGACCCCGGGTCTATACCTAAATGTGCCGGCCTGAATTTTCGCATGTGGCAATTATGCCGGATAGTACGATTTTAGGTGAGTTTTCTCGCAGATCTCCTTATCCCTTGACCTTTCATTCCGACGGCATTTCAAACTCACATCATATCACCACTTACCAGCGTAGGCCATTCGGTATAAAGTGAGCATTACAGATTTAACCCTTGAAAAAATAAAACACTAGCCGTTGCTGCATATATTTCAACATTGACAACAGTTACATTACTGCTTATACAGTTGGCAGCGAATTATCGCATGTAGTTCCGTGTATTTTATACGAAATTACTGGAAGAACATAAAATGGAATCGACCTCTCCGTATTTAATGTACTTTAAGATATTTATTTATGATATTATTGACATACTTACTGACTGTATAGTTTAACTTAATCAGCACCAGCAGGAAGTGATGCATCCGGGGCGTTCAACATTCAACAGTCGTTAGCGAATTGCGTCTAGCGCTCCTCTCTGCTGACGTAGTTCAAAATTCCACCGACAGGTAGCATCAGTTAGGTTTTCGCCAGAGATGATGTTTTCGCCGCTTAGTTTGGAAGCGATGTGTTTGTCCATTGTGCAATAATGATTGGTTTCTGATAAAACACATTCAAGAGTACCAGAAATGACTTTTTCCTCATTGGTAATCTGTAATTTCTTATGTGTTAGATCGCCAAATTAGAATCTTGATTTAGAAACAGCAATGCATTTTTTATTTCACACGCTAAGGAAATACGTTGTTGTTTTTGTTGAGTACGTAGTCGTTCATGTCAGTATAACTGAGTTGAATTTGAATTCTTAAATGGCGTGTATCATTACGTCGTTTTTTTAGGTGGTTTTGGGTTACAAATCCGATTTTAATGTGCACACATTCACGAGATTCGTAACGGTACCAGTGCGGGAAGTATAAATAAGAGTTGATGCACAGAAACCAGCATAAAAAAGACGTTAACTTGCAGGTATTTAATGAGTAGATATCGTTGATAACATGTTCAGGCCAGTGTAGTGTAAATGTAAACATTGTGCAAGACTATGTAAAATAAAGCGGTGGAAATATATAAACTGGCAGAACATATAAATTAATCAGGGCTTTTTTGAGTGCTCACTTTATCCCGAATCACCTATAACTAAATAATAAAAGCCATTATCGTATTTATCATATCTATACTTATAACTGCGATCGAGCAAGGTGGCGCAAAGTTAACACTTTGGACTCGGGTTCGGAAGGACGCGCGTTCGATTCCCAGCTCCGGTCATCCTGACTTCAGTTTACCCTGGGTTTCCGCAATTGCTCCAGGCAAGTGCTTTGATTGTTCCTGTACGTAAACCATGGCCGACTTCTTTCCTAGTAGCTGCCCTTGTGTCAAGTGGTTTGTAACAATTTCTAATGACTTTGCTGACGACGAGACGTAAAGCTCTATAAAAAAAAGGGAAATAAATCCATTGCTTGATAAAAGGATATCATTGGTGCAAAGTACTGTACTATTGTGGTCATACGCCACTGCAATATTATGTCGTCCCAGAATTCTTAGAATGAGGCTAAGAAAAAACAAACAAACGGAAAACTAAAATGGGTTAAAAGATGCGCGGCTAATCATGAGAGAGCTCGTCTGTGATAGGTCACGCTAGAAGCAGTGCTGCAGAAAACAAATTCTGCCCAGTTTTTTTCAGTTTTCACTTATACTTCACCTGAAGACGGGAGCAGATGTCAGTTCCCGAAACGTCGTGAAATGTCGGTCTTTAGAAAATCTACTGTGTTATTTTGTGACTTCATCGTTGTGTCGTCTAGTCTGTTGTTTGTGACGTCGATGTTTTTCTGTCTTGTGTCCATTATTGTTTTCGTCACAGTATTGTCTGTGCTGTCTTAACTGTGATATTTGAAAGAACTGTTCAATGGGAGTGCATGACTGGATTCAGTTTCTTGGACGTACTCCATTGCAAATTGAACGACTGTCAAAGAAAACTAAACAAATAAAAGAAAACCATAATATAAGCAGAGTATGCTTAGTCAGCAAGATACATACACAACATGAAATTCCAAAATGGAATCGGGTCAAATAGAAACAAGGAACAAACAGATAATAAATGAAAATATTAACAAATAAAATAAAAAACCAAATAACATGCGACAAAACGATGAGATGAAACAAAAACACAGCAAATATCATACACGAACAGAAAAAATAACAAAAAGACACAACAAATAGACGAGACAAAACGCAACAGATAACAGACATATACAGAAAAGACAAACGACACAATGAAGAGATGAAACAAGAAACAGTAGTTTTTATTTGTTATTATTTTCATTTATTATCTGTTTGTTCCTTGTTTCTATTTGACCCGATTCCATTTTGGAATTTCTTGTTGTGTATGTATCTTGCTGACTAAGCATACTCTGCTTATATTACGGTTTTCTTTTATTTGTTTAGTTTTCTTTGACAGTCATTCAATTTGCAATGGAGTACGTCTAAGAAACTGAATCCTGTCTTAACTGTGGTGTCATAAATTTTACAGATTATTTTGTTTTGTATTTCGATTTTTATTTTTTGTGTTTATTTTTTTTTATTTGTTGTTGACTAATTCTTTATGGGATCTTTCATTTTCTATTATTATGGTTTATGGATGAGATGAACGGAGCCAAACTAGGCGTGCTTTCTTTTTTCTTTTAGTTTTTCGTTTGTTTCTTCTTATATTCATTCTAAGATTTCTGGGACAACATAATATTGCAATGGCGTACATCCACAATAGTACAATACGTTAATCTGTCCCATTGCAAGAAACATTCAAAGGTGTCATTGGTATAAGTTTGAAAGAGTGCCGATAAAAAACAGGAAGACACGAAGAAGAGGATAAATGAAGAAGAGGAGAGATAAGCGGTGCCTCGTCTCGCGAAATATCCCGTGTTTTTCAACCTTCCTCCTTCATCCCCAGCCTCCCTTCTCCAACCTCGTTTACAACCCCTGGGCATCCAATACCTGCCACAGCGAGCGACACACAAGAAAACAGGCTTGGTTCGACCGATCATACCTTGCCGTACTTTCCATCGATTCGCCCTGCTTAATCTTTCATATCAGCTCCTCTGACGTCATATTGCCCGAGTCTTTTTTTCTCCCTCCCCGCAGCCTATACCCGTTTCAATTCAAGCCGATTAAGCCAATTATTTTTCCCGATACGTCAACTGGTTCCCACGGTAACTATTATTATTTTTTCCTGTATGCAGGGCGGATATCTCGTAAAGTGTCCCAATTACTCGAGCAGCGTCACGGAGGTAGCCATGAAAATTAAGGGCGAAAATCCACACCCTTACCACGAATTGGTTACCTTCCCCTCTTGGATCCTAGTCGGATAAACATGTCGCTACCGACGGAGTTTAATTGGCCTGTAAACTATCCGGTGATTATATCACTCTTCTTCCTGTCGCAGATCTGCGCGTACTTGCTCGAGTTTATCAGTTGAGCAGAACTTGCGTGTGGACGACGATGTTATTTTGTTCTTTGTGGATCAGTACGTTGTTAATTACGAGAGCCGCTGAGCCGAATGTATTGGAAAAAACTACCGAAGCGAATGTATAACCCGAGTTTATACCGGAGGCCATATTTTTACATATTTTTTTTTTATTTTATCGCTGGTATTACCGGGAATATAATTAATATTTCACGATTCGTTTTATCTATGATCATCGATTATGTGAGATTAAATTCTTTCTATCTCATATAACACATTAATTAAAGGTTGTAAATACTGCTACACTTTTCATGATGTCGAACATGTATCTGCATGCAAATATAAAGGAATAATTTAATGAAAATAATTACCTTCATGGTTCCTCTACTTACTATATGCAAATACAGAGTGGTATGAACTAATTTGTTGTGATTTCATTACATGTAACGTTAATATAAACAAAACAAATTAAACTATTACAAAAATTCTATTATGCAAGCAGAAAATCTTGAGCCAATTATTTAAATAATTAAAAAATAATTCCATGGTTGAAATAATGGGTTCACATTTCTCGACTCTGCACACACGCGTGTTTATATATCTTGTGGGTAGTTATTGTTATAAGTAAAATGAAATTTAGGTAAATTTAGCGATCCGGCTTCTTAAAATACACTATATTTCAACATAAATTGGAGACTTACAATTATTTTTTTTTGGCTGTCTTCAATTTGTACAAATATTTTTGTCCGTGTTACAAAATGAACCATATCAATGTTTTTACTTTCGGTATTTTTTTTGTCACAAAATTTATTTAAATTAAGTGAAGTCTATATGTATATATACAAGATGTTTGGTAATTATAGGTACAGACGAAAGCGGTGTCTCGAGGACGATGAAACAAGCAAATAATGATAATTCACACAGTTCCGGAAACCAATGGTTTTACATATATGACACATTACATGTTACTACAGGAACGCTATAATACCTGTGTTCCCGAGGATCAAAACGTCAAAATGTTGCACATGCGGACGAAGACAGTACAAGTGTTGGAAATGGGCGCCGTTCATGTAAAGGCGGGCTTCAGCACGTCTTCGTATCGATGCCCGTACACGTTCGAAAATTCCAGGTGTGTTCCGAATGCAGTGGCAACCATCCACAATGCGTTCTTGTAGTTCACGGACATTAACGACAGTGCTGGCATGTACCATAGCTTTTAAATATCCCAAAAAAACAGTGTTGCAACATTGCCCTGTTTGCACGTGACCATATATCGTAACGTGAAAACCGTTGCTTTCCAGACCTATGACTGTTGGCGTTATTTGCTTGTTTCATCGTCCTCGGCACACCCCTTTCGTTTGTACCTAGAATTACGAAACACTCTGTATATATAAGTGCTTGTGCACTGCATTTATGCTCCCTTAAAATGATGAGAGATAAAGACGAAGAAGCTGTGGAATGATTGAGTGTGAACTAGAGGAATGAATGAACACAACGCTCTGACAACTGCAAAGTCCTCCTTCTGTATCTGCATATGATAATGAGGAGCAAACCTTACATGAATCTATACTGAACCGCTGTTATTTTACCATTACAACATTGCTGGCATTAATATTATATGATATGCCAACCATGCGTTTTTAAGGCCGGCTTTACACATCGGCCCAACACCCGACCTTGGAAGGAATCGACCCGTGTGTAAATGGTGCTTGGCCGATCTTGGAATGTTGGCCATGTGTTGGAAGCTTTGCCATTCACTGTCGGTTTTTGGTCCAGCCATCAAAGGGATTGGCATATGCATTGGCGTTAACTTCGTCTGTTTTTACACATTGGTGTTATGATTTTACACTTTTTTTTTGTAGTTTGAGAGGAAAATATTGTTATATGAAGCGTTGAAATTAATCAGTGGACATTATTCTGCACATATACATAGATTATTATGTAGTTTCAGCAATTTCCAAATAAACTTACCCTCAACTATCATGTAATTTGAATTGGCCGTGTGACTGGTTAAAAAAGAATTGGCCCAGTGTGTAAATAGCGACTGGCAGTTTCTTGGTCATTGGCATTTTTTCCTTTCAATATTGGGCCAATGTGTAAATCCGGCCTAAGGTGGGAAACGTATACCAAATATAACATGACCTATACATATTGCAATCTATAATCTTTTTGATAATATATAATGTATTCGACTGAAGTAACATTTAGTCCATGGAATTAAATATTTGTTTTATTCATACAATCCTTCGTTGCTCGGTAATAGCTTTACATTAATCATATGTGCATGATATAACTTCCTCATTCTTTTTTGTCTGAAATAACTTTTTAGACATTTAAGTACACTTGCTGCACAAAGATAATAGCAAGATAATACGACGAATGAATAAAGTGCTATAAATCACAAAGCATAATAATTGTACCAAAAGCATAGACGAAAACATTTAACTTCATAAAAATAAAGGTTGTTTTAATGTTCACCTGAAACTACGTTTTCGAATGATTCTTTGAGTTAAAAATATAAATTGCACGAAATGTTTTTTTTTTAACGCACTTATCTCCAGTTTTAAAATTTCATTGAAATTTTTCTTTTTAGAGAAACGACGAGCAGACAAAACTAGAAATGTTAACAACAAAGATACATTTCTGAGAAATTTATTTAATTGAATTAATTTAAAAAATCATGCACACGTTGTGAACATTGAACGAACTAACAACGTGGACAGTAAACGAAGGCAAAAGCAGGTAACTGTTGATAAGAGACCTCGAAGATCACGGCAGAAGCGTTCGCTTCGACAAGACATAGGCAATGTGATCTTCGAGCGATTTCTGCAAAGGATTAGTAATATAAAATGAAAGGATTTTTATGAAAATACGCTATTGAGAGTGAATGCTGCCGAGTTGCAGAAAAATCACAATAAATAGGATATACGTGTATAATTTACTGTTAAGTTGAAATATAAACCCTTCTTTAAAAATTTTTGCTCTCTGGTGGTGTATCTATGCTTGATTTACATAAATAACGTTTTTAAAAACGAACCAAATATATTAACAATAAGTTTATTTATAGTTCACATATATAGCATCATATGTACACGTATGTTGTGTGTAAGGATTTATTTTGGCAAAGAAAAAAAGAAATCCAGTATTAGTTGCTGTTAACAAACAACATACATAGCCTTCCGGGAAGGAATATAGTTGGATCCAGAAAATACGACAGTAAGATAACCAAGAACATGGCAACTTAAGTCCAGAATGGAATTACATTAATTGTATAGGGAGAGATCTCAAAAACGAAACAAAATGAGAACTACGAAACAAAACAACAAACTAACGTGCACAAAATATTGCGACAAAATGAACTAAGACGACACAATTGGCCAGAGAAACAGACGAAACAACGAAGGAAAAACATGCTTACTTCAACGTCAAAAGATGCGACATTCGGGAACAGGAACAAGTACAGATATACAAAGGTACTGCAGCAGACTGCTTGGTTTGAAGTTTTATATCGAATACCTCAGCCTTTGTCTCAAACACACAAGCTGGTTAGGTATTTGAATATTTTTTTTGTCAAATCTTGAAATATATATTACCGAATTTCGGGAAACCATCTTTATCATATCGTAGATCCCAGTAATTCTACGCCGGTCTTTACATGTTAGTTAAATTCTTAACTAAAACATTTACAGAATTTGCCAATTTTTTCCGAAGTTGAATGTATTAACAGCAAACGCGACATAGGAATGTTTTACCAAGTTACTAATCGTATCGTTACAAAAAAAATTCTCCGTCATATTTAATAGAGACGTGGAATTCAATGTTCTGTTTTAATTTAATATTGTCGTACAAGTTGGTTTATCAAAATTTTAACGATGTCAGCATTTTACAAGTTGGCCTGTTACTTATCCTGTTCTTCCAATGTACTGTTGTCGTTATTATTGGCACCCACCACCCTTGCTACGAATGTTTCTCAATACAGGAATGCGTCATTAATGCATGCCAGCACACCCGATACTAACAGGAAGAGCCTTTAGCTACGGGGAATGGAAACAAGTACACATATATCTTAGCATGTGGGTTTTAGGACGCATGTTTACTATACATTTTTGTCTTCTTTCTGTGCGTATTACTCGTTAAAAATTATTCGAGTTATTTGCAATTGTTTGAAATAAATTACTGACCGTGGCCTTAACCCGAGAATGCGCCTAGATACACGCAGCCTGCCATGTCCTTGTTTACACTCGGCTGTCGTCACTCGTCATCTAAAGGCGCTTATGAAAACCGTATTGGATCTACTCGATAGTGTAGATATTACTCTAAAATTGTCAAGAACGTCATGCGATAAAGCTCTACCGGCCCTTAAAACCTCTAAATATTCAACTCAATCTCGTCACCGGATCTACGCAGATCTACCCTGCTCGGAAGCAGTGTAGATAGCCGCCAGCAGATGATTAACAGGAAACTGCGCGTAAAAATAAAACTAACACAGACTCCGGCATATGTGCATGAAAGAAAATATGTTGCAAGGTGTTTTGAGTGCACTTTAACGGAAATGACATGTCAGACTGTAGTGTTTTTGTCAGACGAGATGTCTGGAGTAGTATATCAAGCTTAAACGTTCGCCAGAAAATGTAATTCAGGAATGGAATAAATTATATTCTCTAATATATCAAATTCTCGTGTCACAGTGTTTGTTTCCATACTCCTCCGAAACGGCTTAACCGAGTTCAATGAAATTTTATATATACATTCGGTAGGTCTGCGAATAGGTTTTTATCTATTTTTATACTCCTAAGTGCTATTGATTAGTAAATATTTTTAATTTAATAATTTTAGAACCCGGTTGATAATTGTGTAAGTGATAATTGATCAGTTATTCCCACGAGCTGATACCAGTCTATCCCCACCAGGTGTCGCTGCTGTATTGTTATTATTTATTAATTTCTTTATTATTAGACCTCTTCCATTTATATGCCGCATCCTTACACACTTAAAATAAGTTATTTATGTGACAAAACAACGTTTGTCGGGGCAGCTAGTAACTAAATATAATTAAGTCTAAACAGATACATTTTTAACATTTTATTTTTTATTTTATATTTTGTTACATGTAGTAAACTATCGATTAATGCGAACTTTTTTCACTTTGTAATACATAATGTAAATTTTGGGGGGTTTGATCTAGCATTTTTGTACAGTATACGTTGCTAGTCCACAATTGTAATGCTATATATTTATAGTGTACCGAAACAAAATGATATTCTGCACTGTTATAACCTGGATAAAAATAACACAGGTCTGCCAGATCGGCGACTGAAATCACCGCCTTTGCAGAATTTGAAATTTTTTAATGGCCGCCTAGATAAAACTTTTTGGATTTATGAACGCTCGTTAAGCATTCAACGACTGAGTAGATCCAGTCACGTTACCAATACTTCCGAGTAGATTATACCAACTACGTTTTCTTAAGCGGCTTAAGATACTAGAATGGCGCCTCGGACCGCGTGAAATTCAAATATGCACACTAATGTTTGCCCTTTTAACACTGCAGAATTTCATATCCAGGAAATTTTTGACAGGCAACAAATTGTCCTTTTCACATCATATCACTTGCTTTCAAAGAGCTTGCATATACAAACTGTAGAAAAAATTAAGTTTGTTTGGTCAGTATTTTGCTACTTTACATTAACGTTACCTCCTGCAGGTACTTTGCTAACATTCTCAGTGTCTCAGAGTCGTTTCCGCAGAGTCAGTTCTCAGTATTGAGTGAGACTACAATGAGTTTAATCCTGTAAACGTTTGGACTGGGGGATTGGAGGCCAATAATTCTCTGAGACCTAGCTTGCAACGTAAGCATACATGCACACTGTAGTCTATACGTGCGATTTTACCAATGTCATTACCGTTTGTTGCGGTTTCACGTCTCCCGCTACCGACGAGGTTATTCCACAGTTGCAGTTAGTTTGTAATTGTCCACCCTCGTTCAGCCACCTCCGATTGTGCAGCGTACAGATCTGAACGGAAGCATTGCTTGCACACCGTTAGCTTGAAATGTGCTAACTGAAATAGCAATTGTCATGAATGTGGGCTTATGCCACAGATTTTTACGAAATGAAATCAACATAAACTATTTACGTATTGTAGGTCTGTGTAAATTTAAATGTTGTCAGGAATTAATTTATCATTACGATGATAGAAATTTATACATACGATTATATTAAATTAAAATTGATAAATTAACGTGTGTCACCGTTATGATGTCAATTAGTAATATTTATGTAAACAGTTGCTAAAATACCAGCGACTTCATTGTCCGCAAATATATTCCAGAACATGTTTTTTAATTTAAGTTTACGGATGCATGGCGTTGGATAGTACCTTAAAACTCACATCACTGAATATAAACAAATCCATTGCTGTTTTGTAGGCGACTTCTGTAATTTGAGAGCGGCAGCTGCTAAACAATTGAGTTAGTATCAGAATGTTACTTTACTTAGCTACTATTAGAGGATTTTTAAGGGTAGTGATAATTTTTGTTTAAATATAAACTTAGATTGAAACAGGTAACCACATTATAGAACTCTACAATCATTTGTAAAATTAATACCAGTTAATTCCCAACGTAACATTAGCTAGGCATTACTTTATAGGAAAACCAATAGTTTGATTGTTCTTCAAATAATCACGGTAAATATCCTTAAATGAACACTCTTGATAAATAGAATGTTCGGTGACACAACTGACATATTTTGAAAGCGTGGCAGCAAAACTGTTTTGTACACTAATAGGTTGTACATCCCCATTTCATAGTTGCATGTACGTACGCGTAAGAAAAACGCTATGCTGCGATAATGATTTCCAAAATTCAGTTGAATAAAACATGTCAAACGGTTACATAATTTGTTTAAAATGTGCGTCTTCTGCGGGTGAGCAGGTTGAGACATGTTAACCATAGTTTTTCGTCAGTGCAAGCTGACGTCCGAACTGATTTTATCTCACTGACGCACGGCACCCAATCTCTTCACAGACCGTATGCACGCTATGTCTGCGTTCTTACATTGTAAAAACTATTTTTTTACTATAATAGAAGTTTTAAATATAAACATAGTATGTTACAGCATACTTAAGCTATTACATAATTTATTGAGCATTGTAACCTTAAAACTCTCGTAACATCAGTATATATTTAACAAATAAATAAAAATTCTTAAGAACGCTACTATAAGTATATAGGGAAAAACTCTTACGATACCGTTTATCTTAACACTTCTATACAGCGACGTTGTAAAATAACAAATAATTTTTTACAGTGCAGCACATGCGAACTTTCCTAGTATTCTTCTATGACTCCCATGACCATTCTCCTCAACATACCATCAAAGTCTGGCCACTCTTGTCACACTAGTGGCATATGAATGGTTTCATTGGGACCATTTTTACTAAATCGTGTAAGCCATTCAACATGCATTACAGAAGTCATTAATTCAACTTTTATTCCATGAATTTCCTTGTAACTCTGAAATGATGTTGCACAGCCTGCTTATGAATACGATAATTTTTTGTGAGCAGTGAGTGGTAGAACTCGTTGCAGGTGAATGTCGGTCGAATCGTAGATAAGCATATGCAGGTAAGACATTTGTATCTTGCCCGCAATGCTATTTTTTAGCCTACTTTCCTCTAGGAAAGATAGGCTTATGAGATCGCGCGTCTGTCTGTCTGTCTGTATGTCTGTAAGTCTGTATGAATGTATGTATGTCTGTATGTCCCCCCCTAATAACTTTTTATACAGCTCACGGTAAATAATGAAATTATTACAGAATATTATGCCATGACTGGTGAATACGACGCAATTTTTTTT
>PNEQ01024397.1:0-43862 GCA_003012365.1 Medauroidea extradentata | reverse complement strand
GTGTTGCAAGCTTCTCCAGGCTGTAGGATTTCTGGCGCCGACGTTGTGGTTGATCGCTTGCTTCATGGAATTCTCTCCATGACGTAGGTTGTTGACGCACGTAGGTCAGCCATCACCGGGGGTTGCTTAGGGTATTGCGCCGCGAAAGTAGTTCCGCTGTTGCGCACCTTTTGTCCCCAATTATTATATTTGTGTGGATGAATCATTTTATTTCAATGTAAGAACTATAAACTGAAATTTTGGAATCCTTTGTTATGTGTTTAAGTGTCATTTTGCGGGTTTTGTTGAATTTTGGATACTGTTGTATCACTCCGCCGTGTGCGCTATTTGTTGCCATGTCCGTTGCTGTGAGAGGACAGTTGAGGCTGGGTGTTGGCCCTAGGAGGTAGCGGTGTTGTGGAACAGTTGGTGCCGGGCGCTGGCCCGAGGGTGACGGTCGCGTGTTGTAGAACAGTTGAGGCCGGGCGCTGGCCCGAGGCGGTTGTTAGTTATAGAACAGTTGGTGCCGGGCGCTGGCCCGAGGCGGTGGTGAGTTGTAGCAGTTTAGGCCGGGCGCTGGCCCGAGGCGGTCGTTTGGTGAGTTGTAGGAGTTTGTGCTGGGAGCTGGCCCGAGGCGGAGTTCAGACATGGTAACGCCGGACAGCTGACGGGTTTAGTTTAGTTTATTTTATTTTTATTTATTATTTGTGATTTGTAAATAACCGCCTTTTGTAAACATCTGTCAAAGTTATAGGAAAAAATAAATCAACAGTTGACTGAGTAAATGAGTTGTCATTGGTGAAATCACGATGGTTAGTTAACCCTGAATTAAAATCAAACTGAGCTATCCGGAGCACGCGCAAACTTCACATAACCTCAACACCCACTGCAGTGACTACACCAGCAATAGTAAACACACAGCAGACGCAGAGGACGCGTCACACTATAGACACTTATAACTTTTCTGAGTCCCAGCCACACCTGTTCTTACCACACAAACAACTGGATTTAACACAATTTCATGAACTAAACGTACGTTGCTGTAGAATTAAGAATAAACAGACATGCAATAACAAGTCCAATGATGTCACATGGACATCAACATGGCAGCACTCCTTTTTATTGAACTTCAATACACACTCATTTCATTTACGTTTTTCTCAGGATATTCAGACACAAAGAAAGTTGAATCAAACATAATTTTTAAATAAAAATAAAATTTAAAAAATAGGTAATATCCCCATTCCAATTTTTAACTATGTAAACAAAGTTACAAAGGCAGAATTTTCCGACAATGTGAACTTTGACACTTCTCTAAACAATTAAATTAAAAAACCACTATCTCACCTAGTAGAAACAGAATCACTATGTTAGTTTTAACCATCATACAGTCATAGCTGTTTTCTTTTTGATGAGTTCAACTGATTATAAGGAGTGCGAGTGCTGTTAGGGCTTTTTCCATCTGCCTTCACTCTGCTAACTAGGCACTTTGAAATGAACAGGCCTGTAAAAGATGATGCAATAGTACTAAATGAGTTGTATTTGCAGTACTACGGTAGTTTGTAGCAATCTTAATTTTGCGTATTAGTAATAAATTAAGCATCAACATCAGCATAATTTATTGCGAGGCAAACAGACAAAGAGTGCATTGGCAGAAATGCAAACTTCAGTGCTCGTCCAGGCCAAATAGCCACTGCAGTCATACAAACTTAAATTTTCCGCAAATAAAGTAACTGTAGCAGTTGCCCTCGAGCAAGGTCGTAAATGTTGCTTGCCTGTTGTCAATGCAATTATGCTGGCTGGCACTCTAAGGAGCGCACTCTCTCTCACTCTCACACTCTCTCTCAATCTCCCACTTTCTCTCTCTGCGGAAGTGTGGGTTAGAGTCATGTTAGGCGCACTACTGTCAAACCTCCAATGCCAATAAACATGCAAGATGCTGCTTCAAATTTTAGGAGGGCTAATTTTAAAAAAACAATTATGGGCTTGGTACATGCGTGTTTGCTGTATAGCCTGTCTCATGTAAGAATTCCATTATATGACAGTTGTGTTGGCAACCTTTTTACAGCTGTGTCAATAGAAAATGCAACATGCTCTTCTATCATGGGTGATTTTTAAATAAACAGTCTAAGCTAGCTGGCAAAGTGTGCAGTACTTCAAAGTTAATATTATTTTCCAGTAGATCTGTGCACACACGGTATTCCTCAAAACTCGTCTTACCTTAGGTATACATATATTGCACAATATGACAATCAGTTGTGTGCGCTTGTGCATAAACCAAATGTGGCAGAGGTAAAAACCGTTTTTTGGAGGAAAATGATTTAAAAATAAATGCTAACATAACTCTCAAAAAGTGGAATTCTTACCTAAGACAGACTATATGTACTTCCTTTTAATTTTTTTATCAGGAAGTAAATCTAGTACACAGATATAGTTGACCTGAATAAATGATGTGCCACTCAATGCTTAATATTTTATGGTTGCATGGAAAGGTTTCATACATCTACACACGCACCCACCCACCTGCCCGTGCACGTGCGCATGCAAGGCATAATGTACCAGAAACATGATTACTTACTACCACAAAAATACATTAACCATTAAGTAAATACTTCCAAAATAAACAATAAATTATAATCCATATACGCCACTCCAACATAAAAACAGCAATAAACATTGTTACAAGTGTAGTAGCCCTAACATACGTGCATTCTAAATTCAGCTTAGTAAAAACCAGAATAGTTTCAAAGAAAAATAACTGATTAATCTGACATAAGGGGTAAAATAGAGGAGGGAAAAATCAATAGTTTGCTCTAGTCCCTCAGAAACATCTGGACAAGGTATGCAACTTGCTGTAAGCACTTGACATGAAACCAGCAATGTAAAGGGGGGAAGCGAACACTTCTTGGCAATAAAATTGCCATAGATGAATTTTGGACCAAAGCCTATGAATCAGAGATCAAATATTAAGCAGCAGAGTAGCAACATATATGACCACCACAAAGGCACTAGTTTCATTACAAAATTTCCACTTGGACATTTTATGGTCATTAATGTGTGTCGTGCCATGGGAATGCTTGAATGTCGCTGTTTCACAAGGCACAGCAGTGACTGCAGTGTATACAACAAAAAACCCAAGCCTAAATACAGTAGCTATTTAGGCACTGGTGATTCAATGTACTTGAGCTCTCTGGTTATTTCTCCATGAAATTCAGACTTTGTTCCCAATTTAAAGGAACTATAGCTTGGTGGTTATGACACAAATGATGTTATTAATACATTGTGAGGTAGATGGTATTTTAACTCTCCCATATTGAGCATTATATTGTGAATGCTACAAGGGACTCTTTTGAGTTCTGCAAAAGAAGGAAACAGAGTGGTGGTTAAATGTGTAGTTTGTTAGGGTGTATGTATGTGATTATGCCCACAAGCGTGCATGTGTGACCATATAATGTGCATTGTATACTCATAATATACCTTTTTATTTGTGTAACTAATTTTAATATAGAAAATACAAATTCATATCTGAATTAAACAAACACCATGACTTATGCCCAGTCCTCATACATATGGCTGGAAGTGTTTATGAAGAAATAAAGCCATACCTATCTAGTTTTTTTTTTTTTGGAATATTACATAGCAGAAAATTTAATGTATGCAAGACACAAAGATGAAGATATAATTTTTTTCATCTTAATGTATCAACAATTTTCGCACCACTCACCAAGCAGCAAAAATTGCCATTACAGAACTTGCACATGTATCAAACTACTATTCTAACAACATAAAGTCAAGGAAATAATGTAAGCAGGAGAAGACATAATTATAAGAAGAAAATAAATACAGTCTCTTATGTCTTCTATTTCATCCCACCATTAATACTGTCAAATAAAAATTTAAAATAAATACAGGCAGCTCATTAACACGTTGAATTTTAAATTATTTATTTTGGCGTAAATTTATTGACTTTGAAGTCAATTTCAGAACTAAGAAATATGGTAATGCAAAACTGATGATGACAAAACTGAAAGAACAACTAAGAGCAGAATATTTTTTTAAATTGTATTTTGTTCAACATAATTCACAACCTCATACAATTTAATTAAGATACAGTAATCCACTGAATTCAATTTTGAAGGTGTGTATATTGTTATGTTTCAGAAGCTAACAAGGTACATCTAGTTGCAACATGTTTGTAATGTCTTTTTGACTCTGTAATTCTACATGGCTCATTGTGCCAGCATTTTATTTCTGCAAAACCTCTATTATAGGCACCCCAAGAGACAGATTGTGCCAATGAAGGTAAAACTTATTTTGCCTCAAATATTATGTTATTAAATCAACAACCTACTTTGTACCATGAAATTAATTTTAAATACCTTAAATAGCACGGCTCAGTTCAGATTACTGAATTTTAGATCTTTTTTCTTATCCACAATTAAGTAGAACACAAATATATTTTTCCTTTGACACTTCCTTGGTCCATTGTTTAGATTGAAACTCAACAGCATTAAAAGTTTAAATTACAATGTGCACGTCAAAGGTACTGTTATTTTTCATTCAACACAAAATATTTTGTTCAGAAAATATTTCTACTACAGTTGCTACAAAAATTTAAGGAACTGCTCAAATTTTATGCATCCTTTTATGTTTTTTCCAAAAAGTTTCTACAATAGTAACAGTATCACAGTACCCCAAATATTCATTCACAAATTTTAAAACCATAAGAAGACACTGGGACAATAGTATTATTACAAAGGGCACACAAATAATACAATGGTACGAAGTACAGAAAAACAAAACAAAAAAATCATGAGCTTTGTGTGTTCAACAACAAATAATAATTTATATGTAACACATCTAAACACAATGCATTATACTAAAATAAAATATAATAAAGGTGATGAATTTGTACATACAGCATTCAAACTGCAACAATCAAAGTACAGATTATGTAAGTGTATTTTTCTTTATATACATAGATGCACACACACAAAATAAAACCATTATAAGTTATACCTTGCTAAATTTTTCAGCAAAAAATGTTATTCACTTAACACTGAATCCAGTGCATCTAAAAGTAATGTGATACTATTAAAACATTCCTGGTTTATTCACATCACTTTTACCCTCCTTTCAGAAATACTGAACTAAAATTTCTTTAATTATTACACCAACTTTTTTAAATTTTGCAATAACGCACACACATCCAAAAAAAATTTTTTTATCCTTTTTATTGATAGACTTCAGTCAACAGGAACAGTAGAACTTAAAAACAACATTACTCACAGAAAATAAAAAAATTAACTAGTCGACTAGAATTCTTTTGTTGATACTGCAGCCACGGGAGTTATTTATACCCCACATGCAATTTTGGATTTTGCTGTGGTATATGGCTAGGCTACAGATGTAGCTAGCAATTTTTTACAGCTGGTACATGAGAGGACGAGTTCACTGTGTCTTAACACCTTAGAACAGCTTAACTATTTCACACTGTACAAAACATTATTTGTACAATTGTCATCAGTTCCTTCAATGCAATCATTCACTCCTTTATTTCACAGTTTCCAGTTTGCTATCATCACTGATGGAAGGATAACTACTTTCACCTGATTATTACCAATTTATGTGATAAAATATGTCAAATTCAAAGACCTGCACATAAAATAAATTTTATTTCAAGAATGTAAACTAAATGTGAAACATACTAACACGCAGAACACATTCCTGGGGCTAATTTTGAACAAATGACAACTGTGTAGTTCAGTGAGCTACCATAATACCACAATAATTGGCAAGAAGAGATAACAGATCAAAATTAAATCTTTGTAGACATGGTAGCATTACTAGCAGTTGTGAGGATATTTTTTATGCAAAATAATATTTATGAATGTCAGTAATTTTAAATAGCTGCTAATGTATGCAATCGACTTGTTTTATAAAAATCTCTTGCAGTTGATTCATTAATGTCAGACTTCCAAGTGTTTTGACGGTGGATGTGTTATAAATGGTTCACTCCACATTCGCCTTAGGTCCCCCTGAAAAGAAAATATTTAACTATTTTTAATAAATGACATAAAAGTTATAATTTGAAACAAAAACAAATATGCTGTGAATTATATACATACATTCAATACTTCACCGTTTACCTAAAAAAAAAAAAAAAAAAAAAAAAAAAAAAAAAAAAAAAAAAAAAAAAAAAAAAAAAATAAAAAAAAATTAAGATTGAATAATAAAAATTCTGATTGAAAAAATAACATCAAAAATTTTTAAACATAATAATTGATTGCTGAACTGAATGGTTCTGTTGGATATATGCTATTTCTAGCGAATGTTGTTGAACTGCAGAAAACATACAGTAACATGTAAGGACTAAGCACTAGTAAATGGGGGAAAAAATGAAAGAAACAAACCAAGGAAGCAGGAAATATTCGTAACTAACAAACATTCAAATAGTTCAGAAATGTGAAATGGGAACATAGTTGATATATAATGGAAAAATAGAAAAACAAAAAAGGAAAAATCAAACACAAAAAGGACCAAACTATATACACGACAATGGCAACAGTGATGGTTAAAGGCAACTAGGACAACACAAATGAACACTGCAACAGAGATGGTCATAGACAAGACTAAAAACAACAAAAATAACAGACATTAATATTAGGCAACCTTCAATGGCAACAGATGTGATATTTCGGGAAATGGTATCTGTTCCTGTCTTCAGGCACACATACAACTGAGAACATCAGCAGACTGACAGAGACATCTTACACACGAGTGATGCCTACTTCTAGCTCAGTCAATTACACTGCAGCTGTCTTCCGATTGATCACACAGCTTGTAATGGGCTTATATGCTGCGGCGGTGGGTAGTGTATTGTTGTTTTACAAAGATTTCTTGTTAAATTTATTGTAACTAATTTAGTACAACTTCTTACTTAACTAGAGGAAGCCATATATTCTTTTTTTCTATACTTTGTTGGCTGAAGACATCACCATTGCTCATGATGAATGCTGATCCATTAATTTTATACTTTAGTTTGGTTTACTTCCAGAATGAATGGACTAGCAGTATCCCACAGTATTTTGACTTTTGAGACTGTTTTCCCGAAGTATGTACTGCCAGCATGGATTTTTTCGGTTTCACCTTCCTTAGTATTATTTTGGTGTACGTTGCTGCATGCAGAAAGAGGTGTGCCTGTCTGTTTCTCCAATGTACATGCTTCCAAATTCGCAGGGGATTTTGTATACACAGTTCAGAGTTTTTAGTTTTTTGTTAGTTTCACTTTAGCCAAGATTGTGGAGGTGGAATAGTTTGTAGGCTGTACTTATTGCCAAGACTTCTTATTTGCTCAGAGAGGCCTTGGACATATGGAATAATCTAGGTCGCCACTGGCTTTTCAGTTGACTTCTGTGAACAGTGAAACAATCTACTTTTTCGCGTGTTTCTCTGCGATAGAAATAGGGAGACCATTCCCAAAAGCTCTCTTTTCATGTGATTTAACTCATCAGCTTTTGGTTTTTGGTCACTGCATATAATGACAGGCCCTGCATTTAATGTGTTTATTATGCCAGTATTTGTGTTTTCTGAATGGTTGGACTTGAGAGTGGAGGTATTGTCCAGTACGAGTGGGTTTTCTGTATACTTTAGTAGTGATGTTGCTATTTTCCCTGCATACCAGAACATCTAGAAAGGGCATGCTCCTACTGTTTACAGTTTCATAGGTAAAAAATAAACTGCTTGAATGAACAGAGGAAATCAGCAAATTGAATTTTTCATGTCCATGTTGCCATATGAAAAATATATCAACAACATACCATAGCCAGGTTTTGGGTGGAATGCTGGTTGTTTACAACACTTCTTTCTCAAAGTTCTCCATCAAATATTTGCCATGAAAGGTGAAAGTGAAGAACCCATTGCCATACCATTTGTTTATTTATAAAATTGAGCTTTAAATTGGTAATAGATGGTAATGACACAGCATGTAATTAAATTCCATGACAGATGGAATAGACAGAATTAACATTTCCTTTACAGTGTCATTGTTTTCCAAGCTTGTATCTATGACCTTGAGTGTTTCGGCAACAGAAACATTAGTGAAGAGACTTTCTACATTAAAGCTCACTAAAATGTCATGTGATACTATTTCCAGAGCTATGGAAATGAAATGGCCAGAGTCTTTTACAAAAAAATATGTGTGACCAGTGAGTTGTTGAACAACTTTCAACAGAAATTTAGAGAAGTTTTGACATGGTGAACTGCAAGAGTTAATGATAGGGCGCAAAGGCATTCCTAGTTCATGGATTTTTATACGACCATAAATATGGGGTGGTTTTCTGCTGTTTGGTGTTAAGTATTCTTCTCATACCGTCGGGTCAAGAATGTGGTCCTTGTTTTTTTCAGTGTTTGAAACATTTTAGCTTTGTGCTTGCAGTCGAGTCTTTATCAATATTTGTGTAGTATTTGTCAGGTGAAGTAAGTTCTTTGATTTAATTTTCATAATCTGTTCTATTTAAGATGACTACAGTACAATTTTAATCTGTAGTTTGTTTCTTTTGTATATTTTGATGCTAATTTTCTTGTTCTCAGTCCTTTCATTTTACTATGGGTTTTCTGTGATTCAACAACATTTGCTAGCAATGGTGTATATCCCACAAAACTGTTCAGTTTGTCAAACACCCTCACTGCAAAAATCATTCAAAGATCATAATAACTGCTGTTCTAAGTTTTACTTTTTAAGGAGATACCATGGGCACAATCTTGGATAACAGAGTTTTGCTATCATAAAATTAATTGAAATTATACTTAAATTACATATTATATTACTAAAATAAAGAACTTGCAAAATTATTGTACGCATATTTGACCCTACTTCAATGATTCAGAGGGGGGTAAACATTCTACCCTTGTCTCCCCTGTGATAAAAATATGCACTGTGTTTATTACTTATATTGTTGTGACTATATTAAAATAAGGTGGAAATGTACAAAACTGCTAACAGTAAAAAAAATTAAAAAGCTCTCATGGGCACACGTCCAACCATCTTGAGCATCACAAGCACACTAGGGGTGAGAATGTTGTGTGCTCTCTCGACAACTGCTTGAGGATCAAGCCAGCAATGCTATTGTTTCTGCCATTTAAAAATAAACATGAACAAACACAATACCTAGAGTGTGAATTATAAATGGAAGGGCATTACGTAAAAACCTGAACACAAATTTTAAAAAGGATAATAGTTATAGTAGACTCCTGCTTATCTGTGTGCAGATTATCAAATTTACGGCAAAACTGAGGCACATATTTGAAAATACATAATTTTTTAAAACTGTTATAAAATTTTGCTGAGGAGTAGAAAACAAGCCATAAAAATGCCTGCTTGTACTACTAAGCTACATAAGCACGATAAACAAAATGTTTACTTGTCCTCTGAACTGATAAAAACATTTTAAATAAAATATTTTAATACACCACTTATAATGTATAAACAATCTTCCTGCACCATGCCAACACATCTTCTGAGCGCTGTAATCCAACAGCACTGCAACTACCTTGCTATGCACAAGTCCCACTCAGCAAGCCAAGCCAGACGTAACCCAGAGCAGCAATAATAAACATTGTTACGTGCCAGGCCAGTAATGGTGTGATAAGTTGTAGTATGATTACTTATGTTCCAGAATATCTACAAAGCAGAAAGATGGGTTAGCAACTAAAATTAATTTGAAATAATAAATATGGGGTGGGGGGAGGGAACTCCATAAAATTACTTGCTCAAAAAATTATAGTGCTGACAAACTACTATTCATGACATTCAAGACAGCGAGCAGAAATTAATAAATTTTTCTTGCAGTGAGGATTCAACGAGTGGTTTAGCCAAAAGAAAGCAAAGCATTTCATTAAAATCTTAGGAATGGACAGTGGATTTAAGGCCTTGTGAGGATGGCTAAGATGCTTCAATAACAACACAGGATTTGGGGTATAATTACACAAGTGGAAATATTGACTGCTGATGTTAATGTTCAAGTGAAACTATGTACAGTAGGAAAGAGTTGGACTTGAAAAAATCCTATCAAAATCTGAAACGTTGAGTGTCAAAAATTTTTTTTAGTTCAACACTACTACTGACATCTGTACAGATTTCTGTAAATTTGTCAAGAAAGAAGAATTACAACTAGGAAGGATATAACTGTGCATCAGACACGCTTATATTGGAAATGTTTGCCATCCTTTGAGAAAGAAAGCAGGGCACTGGGCCACAAATCTAAAAAAGAAAGACTGACAATGATGTGCGGTCCAAAAGCTGTTGGATCACACAAAGTTAAGCATTGTGTGATTAGTAACGCAAAGAAGCCAAATTCTTTTAAAGGGACAGGAAGGGCACAATTACTAGTCAGTTAATGCAAACAAAATGGGGCTTGGATGGATCATGATATTTTTAAATACTGGTTCAACCACAACTTTGTCCTGCAAGTACGTGAGCACTTGGAATAGGCTCTACTGCTTCTTGATAATGGACCATCTCTTCCCATTGCAGAGGTGCTCAACCTGTTTCCTTACTATCCAGAGATAACTTGTTCAAGTGTCACTAACAAAAAAAAAAAAAAATCCAGAATCAACTCTGGCCTAAGAACGATTTTCTGGTTGAAAATTGACCACCCCTAATTTACTCGAGCATTTAATGCAATAACATTGGCTTCATTAGTAGACATGAAATAAAAAGTGATGTTTGTTGATAAAAAACTATACAATTTAAACTGTAAGAGGAGGGGTTGAATCAGATGACAGAAAAATATTTGATTGCAAAACATTCCCCAACTAAAAAGACATCCATCATCAGCCAATGGATCAAGGTTATTGTGGCAATGAAAAATCTCTACAAAGTTGGGCTCCTGCAAAAACATATTGGCAAGGGTACAGATTTGGCATCTTTCTGAAAAAAACTACCTGTACTAGATACCATATATAAATTGTCCAAAGCTTGGAACAGTAAACAACTGTTAGCATGGAATACAAATACTTCTCCACATAGAGGTGGATGACTGTACCAGTTTCAAAGATGACTCATTTTCTGCAGTCTATGGCTTTACAGCTAACAAACTGAACAGGCTACGAAAGCATTTATAGTGATGTAATCTCATACTGGTTTCAAGTTGACAGTGCCAAGCCGGGCTACCAAATGATGAGCAACAGCGAGATAGACACATGCAAGGTCAACCGGAAATGGATGCAAGTGAAAATGATAGCTGTGATCTGAAAACATAAACCCTCATGACTCATACCTCAGCACTTCAATCCTTGATTCTGTATTAAGAGCAACAAAATGACACGCTAGCTGATAAGTTTGTATTGCATAAATTATGAAGTAAAACACAAATGAAAGAAGCAAACTTGCTGAAAAAATCTATCTCTAAGTTTTTAAAATAAAATCCTCACTTTTGTGTTACCTGATAGTCTAGATTTGTTGAGGGATTGTATTTCATTTATGCATTACACTGACACTTCAGAAGTGTCATTTTTTATTTAACTCGGTGAATTGAAACATCTTCAACCCTGGAAATTCATAACATGTGAGCATGAATAAATACTAAAATGCACAAATGTAAATTTGTCAGTAAATATGTTTTCTTGTGACTTGTAATGCTTAGAATGCAAAATTTGGTATTACAGTGTCTCACAGTAAATCTGGAGTGGTAACAGTTTTTATTCATGTATCTTATTGTTGCATTATCACTACCTTAACGGGTCTCCGCTGACCCCTCTTTGACTGACCACAAAGCACAGAGAATGTGATTTTCTCCATGTCACCCCACTTTGTCAGTTTACTCGGGCTGTCAGCTGGTGAAGGGAAGAGGGAAGGTTTAGGTCAAGTAGATGCCAGTCACGCAGCGTACACATAGTTACCACTTACACTAGACCCCCGATTTTAAGAACCCTGGATTTAACGAAGGTAGCGATTCTACGAATACAATCTCAGGAACCCTAAAAAAACAACAAAATTATATGACAAAAAAAATTGTAAGGAAATACGTTGACAATTAATAAAACATACTGTATCTAATTCACGGCATTAAAATAAGAATTGTAGAGTTGCAGTTATTACTTGGTAAGTCACAATATTAAAAATAAAACAAAAATAGCGAAAATCCGTTAAAAAATGCAGCAGTGACAGTTTGAAAAACGCGCGGCGCCGGCGCCGCCGCTTGTGCCAAGCCGACCGGCCTGTCTCCAACTACGACGTATTAGGATCTATACTGAGGTCGTACTGTAGACGCAAAGTTCCAGCGCATGCGCATACGCTCATTTAAATATAGTACAGCCTCCTTTTAGGCTGTTTCACGACTTCTTATCTCTCTCTCCTCTCGCGCCGAATGAGTTTACTTTTTTACACGAACCCTATAAATAATAGCGTGATATTTTTCTTTATTGCGTTAACACCATACGTACTTAAAACAATTAACTTGGCGCATAATTTGCTTAAACAATGCGTTACTGCGTGTCGTAAAACGTGTGTTTCACAAGTGAGCACGATAATAGCGCTACCTATTTTCCAAGTGTAGAAACATTTGTCTCCGGGTATGTCGAACTTGGAAAATAAATAGACGTTCGTGTATTACGTAAACCCGGAGCTCCTAATTTATTTTTACCGCATATACTGACTGTGAAAGTGATTATTTTCAATCACTTATACATGTAATTCTCGACGATTTTAGGTAAGAATGTCACAAAATGGCGTTTTTGGAACAACGTTGGTATATGCTACGGTGCCGCTATCTGTCATCTTGTGAACGTTCGTACAGTTGCGCTATCTGTCCGCTCTGCACGCTACTAGTATGTACGTTCTCGTACAATTCATCAACAACGTCGAGGGAACGTTTTTACGTTAAGTTATATAAAACTGCGCAATGAATAAATACATCCGCTTATTCCTTCTTTCTTTGGTGAATAATTTACAAGGGCATTTTACTAGTAAGAAATTTTTTATTTCCATTAAACGCTACGCAAATCGGGCTATTCGCTCGTGAGAAGGCACTAGACAGCTCGGTTTTCTCTTTTTTTTTAGGACAGAGGTCGATCATATCTACTGTTTAGCAGTGTTCTTTTGATCGTAAGACGTCTGCCTATTGATATAAATTTATATTTCAACTATCACTTGCGTTATTTTTTCGTTAAATGCTACGGAACTCGGTCTATTCGCTCGAGAGAAGACACTCGGAATCTCGATTTTCTCATTTTTTTAGGAAAAGGATTGGTCATATCTATTGTTTAGCGGTGTTCTTTTGATCGTAAGACGTCTGCCTATTGATATAAATTTATATTTCAACTATCACTTGCATTATTTTTTCGTTAAATGCTACGGAAGTCGGTCTATTCGCTCGAGAGAAGACACTCGGAATCTCGATTTTCTCATTTTTTTAGGAAAAGGATCGGTCATATCTATTGTTTAGCGGTGTTCTTTTGAACGTAAGACGTCTGCCTATTGATATAAATTTATATTATAACTATCACTTGCGTTATTTTTTCGTTAAATGCTACGGAAGTCGGTCTATTCGCTCGAGAGAAGACACTCGGAATCTCGATTTTCTCATTTTTTTAGGAAAAGGATCGGTCATATCTATTGTTTAGCGGTGTTCTTTTGATCGTAAGACGTCTGCCTATTGATGTAAATTTATATTTAAACTATCACTTGCGTTATTTTTCCGTTAAATGCTACGGAATTCAGTCTATTCGCTCGAGAGAAGACACTTGGAATCTCGATTTTCTCATTTTTTTAGGAAAAGGATCGGTCATATCTATTGTTTAGCGGTGTTCTTTTGATCGTAAGACGTCTGACTATTGATGTAAATTTATATTTAAACTATCACTTGCGTTATTTTTCCGTTAAATGCTACGGAAGTCGGGCTATTCGCTCGAAAGAAGACACTCGGAATCTCGATTTTCTCATTTTTTTAGGAAAAGGATCGGTCATATCTATTGTTTAGCAGTGTTCTTTTGATCGTAAGACGTCTGCCTATTGATATAAATTTATATTTAAACTATCACTTGCGTTATTTTTCCGTTAAATGCTACGGAAGTCGGTCTATTCGCTCGAGAGAAGACACTCGGAATCTCGATTTTCTCATTTTTTTGGGGACAAGGGTCGGTCATATCTACCGCTCAACAGTGTGACGTCTGGCTACTGATATCAATTTATGTTTACATTATTACGTTAATTAATTTCCCGCAAAACGCTACGGAAGTCGGGGCCTAGAAACACTTTGCAGAAAAAATGCTATTTAAAAATTTTCGGTTATTGAAGGGGGGGGGGGAATAAGCCGCTATCGAATTTACGAAGGTAGCGATTTTACGAATGCGATGAGAGGAACCGTGAGTATTCGTAAAATCGGGGGTCTAGTGTAGTTGGCTGCCTGTGGTTGAGGGTGACTGTTGTCAGTTTGCTATCACGTATTTTTATTCTGGAAACAGCAGCATAAAGAACTTACTATATTTCCACCTTTCAGATGCCAATGCATGTTGCACTTTTGACTGAAGGTTTCCATTTATAGTGAAATAACAAAACTACTGTACTACAGAACATAAAAAATTGTAAATAGGCTTTATTATACAAGATACATAAGTTGGTGGATTAACTGTAGTTTGAATTATCCACTGCATTTTTTTCCCTTCATAATTACTTAATGTGACAATGTGCACTGTTAAGAAACAGAAGCATTAACACACACAATCATCTGACATACAGTACAAATTCGTTTTGTTGAAAACATTGCAATTTATTATGTAAGACTTAGCAATGTAAAATAACTTTAATTTTTATGTGCATTTCCAATGAATGTTTGAAGATGAGATTTTCTGTTTGTTATTGCCATGTTGGTAGTAAATGAGAAGTGCTTTAGGTCTGAGAGTATGAGTCCCTGTTTTAATTCATGCTGGCTCTAGTTTTGTGTTGGAAAGTACGAGAGTCCCTGTTTCAGCTTTTGCATGTCCTGGCATGTATTATCATGGTGTTGTGCGCTTATTGTATTTTTTCTTCTGATGCTGTTATGTAGGCAGACTAAGTATTAAAATGTCTGCAGAAGTTTTTAATTACTATTCAGAACTGACCTGGATATTACCACCATACATTTTAACATATATGCCACATTTTCCCGTAAGAACCATGTTCAGGCAAAGGATTAGGTTCTTGGGCACCCAATATTTACATGAAATTTCAGATTTAATTTACTGTTAAGTGGTATTGCTTTTATATTAACTTAAAAACATGAAATTAAGCAATCATTTTTTACATTCTGACATTAACAAGTTTCCACGTTACCTTCGTAAGAATATTTTGAAAGTCCTAATTTTCTACACTTCAACAATACTTGAATATTTGTTATGTAACAAGGCAAATTGTATTGTATAAATTGCATTAAAACAACACAAGTCACAAGTTGCTGAAAACTTCACTGCGAAACTACTTTCTTACCATACATAACAATAAATGACATTGACTGTCATCATTGAGTAGAATTAGCGAAGCAAGGAGGTTGATCTAAGTCCAGATCCATTATAAGTAAAGTTTATCTCCTACTGGCAACGCAATGAGGTATTCAAGGTGAAACGCAAGTTGGCCAGGACTGGTGTAACAATTTGCAAATAACTGACAGGGTTACGTCTAAGCATAATTTAGTCGGCCATCGCTATGCGCGGAGGTCAGATGGCAATAATGTTTGTGCTGAGCCCGCACACCCTTCCTCGTCTTATGTGAAGATTCGACACATGTGTACTGTTCATAAGACTCTGCAGATAGTTAGCAATATATGTCGGCCCGTGACATAATTTGACGGAAGATTTTACGACGCAGTAGATTTTTATAAATGTGAAGTACCTTCAGCATAGACTTATTGTGACTTAGGCAGAGACACAGGTGCAGACAGTGCAACTAGCCTCGCGCTACACTAGCGCACTCAAGTGACTGTTACAGAACACCAAGAAAATAATTTTTCCTGTTAAATAGCAAATTTAAGAAGGGAGTTTTATATATAATTAATATTGTTCGTAATTATTAGCATAATTATTGTAATGTACTTTTCTTTCGACTGGGGCCGCGGTGGCCGAATGGTCAGACCATTTGTCTCCCACCAAGGCGATCCGTGCTCGATTCCCGGCAGGGTCGGACGCTGGATTTTCGCATGTGGGAATCGTGCCGGACGATGCCGTTGGTCGGCAGGTTTTCTCTGGGATCTCCCGTTTCCCCCGACCTTTCATTCCGTCGCTGCTCCATACTCAGATCATGTCACCCCTCACCAGCACTAAAGACCTCAATGTTAAGCACTGACCAAAACCTTCACTCACTCACTTCTTTTGAAACTTCAGGTTTTCAATTAATAGTATTTTTTGACTGTAGATGTTCTTCCGCCATGTTGTAAGGACTATATTTTGGTTCATAGTCTTGCTTGCTTTGGGTATTTATACCTGTGATTTTTAGTATGTGTGTTCAGTTGGCTTCCAGTCTCCTGTAAGTGTTACTCTTGTCTTTCGTCATCGTAAATATGGAATGGGTCGTTATGATGCAGGACTTGTAACAGATTAATTTTGGGTGCCTTGTTTAGTTTATTGTTACGTTTTTCCATGAGCGGAAGTCCAGTAGCATGATGGTCCACGTCCTAGTGTCTCATTAGTGGTTTTGTAGTTTTGTTATTTTTTTCCTGATCAGTAAATTTAAAGTAACTTTCGCATTCAGGTTTCTTACAGTTTAAAACTTAGTAACTTCAGTATTTTAAGTAATCAGAAAGAGAAAGAGAGAGGCAGACATTAACATTATTCTGAATTATTTAGTTAAGTGGCATATTAATTCTTAACTGTTGACTTTTAATTTTGAAGATTAGAATTTGGCAGAGAAAGTAAAATATTGCAGACAACTAATAGTAACGTGATTGAATATTTTTCATGCACCTTAATGTGTCCGCTTTTATGAGATTGTTCAAAGGGTGTTAGGTATTGTGTGCATACTACCGAGGTATGGGACTCTGTTGAGTTTGTGTGTGTATTTAGGGGCGTGTGTGCATACTACCGAGGTATGGGACTGTGTAGAGTTTATATGTGTATTTAGGGGCATGTGTCCCCGTGATTTATGTGAGTATTTTATGGCGTGTATCCCAACGGTTCTGTGATTGGGTTTGCTACAGAGGTATGGGACTTAGTTAGCTTTGTTATTGTTCATGCAAAATTTGTATTTGTCCACACCCTTTTCAGAAATCTCGACTAGGTCTTCTTTTGATTCATACAGTTTAGATTAACTTGATACTTTTCGTACACCTTCAAATATAAATTGTAAATTAATGTTCACTGTTACCTTTATATTTTGTACTATCATTTCTGATGCTTTAACTTATATGGGCAATTTATTAAGTATGTAAAAGGTTTATGGTTATGTTAATTTGTTATGTTTGTTTTGATTTTGAATTAAATTCTGCTGGGATTGAATCCGGAACTTACGATTTTTCTTTGAAGTTAAACATGTGTTACCTTTTTCATGATTAGAATTTCTATGTGATCTAGCTTGCAGCTAATGCTGATCTTTAACCATTTTGCTTTACTGAGGTTTTTGAGGTTACGAGTTCCAGTTTTATTTGGATTGAGGATTAACCTTTCTTAAGCGTTCTCGCAAGTATTAGGGATTCACAACCAACGTTCTTCTTTCTGTGTAATTGTTACTGTCACCATTAGTGAGATGCTAGCCCATATTATTGGGTGCTGACTGGTACATGTTGTGAAATGTACCAGAAAGAAGTTTACAGTGATAAAAATATTAGAACTAAACAAAGCAGTGATCAAGCAAATCCAGCTCACAATACAAAGTGATTACGTATTTTCAGTTCAAACACCTTAATTTTCAACCATAATATTATTCTGATTTGTTTGTAAAGTTAGTTTTCCAAACAAAAATATTTTCTTTAGCTTATAGACATGTGTGTGTTAATATGTGTGTATAAATAAGGCCACTATGTGTGTGGTTTGTGGACTCATCTGGAGAAAACCTAGTGAATTGTTTTATATCTTGTTATGAGTTCCCTCCCTAGTGGTGCAGTAGGATCACAGAGCCCTCTCACCATGGACTCTCAGCCTCCTACCATAACTTCTCAGAACCTTCCTTCACCCTACCGCACAGCTGACCCACAGACATGCATTAGTAATGCTTTCTCCCCTTACCTAAACAGTTTACAGGCTGTGCACATATACTCACAGTCTCTGCTGCATCATGTTGATGAAGTAAGGAATATTTTTAAGTCCTGTTCTCCACACTTGATACTGATCAAAGAAACTTGGTTAAAGCCTAGCCTTTCATCAGCACTTGTTAGTGTTAGTGGTTACAAAAATTTGTTCAAAGACTTTGCAAACAAGGGCGACCAGAGCATGGTATCTACGTCAGGGAAAATATTAAACAGATAGAAACCAGAATTATTAGTTGTTAAATTAATGATGTGGCCAAATAAAGATCTTGTCCCGGCAGTTTATCGACCACCTAATGTAGTATCGCTCAGATTTCGAGTAAGAAATTTTAAAACTTTACTGCTTGGTATAAACACTGTATTATAATGGGCAACTTCAATATTAATCTGCTTAGTAACACCCATGAATTCACTTGGCTTCTTACTACCATGTCTTGTAAGAATATGATAGTTTGTCCACTTACTGTCACATACCACAATTCCTGGAGTGACTTAATATTTACACCTGATCCTAAACTGCTCGCAACTTTTGGGCAAACAGCGAAACTTAGCATGTTTTTTCATGACTGTATTTATTTGGCCTATAAATTAAATGCTCCCAGATTTAAGCAAAAATTATTACTTATATAGACTTAAAAAAAAATTAACACTGACAAGTTGAACAATAAAGCATCTCTAATATAGTGGAATGAAATTAGCAATATTTACTCACTTTATGGGAAAATCTGCACACTAAACAATATGGTGGTGGACTTATACAATAAGGTAGTATCACTTAGGTCCAGACATGTAACACACACACCTGCTCTATGGATGACTAATAATATGGTGCAGTTAATGAAAAATTGAGATAATGCCTACTCAAAATATACTGTGATCTGAAAGTTAGTGCTCCCACAGCGGACAGCTTCGAACAGTACAGGAAGTTGTGATATAAATGTACACAATTGGTGAGATGTGCAAAATGTTTTATTCAATCAACTCAATTGACTTATTTAGAACACCAGAGGCTTTGTGGAAAAAATCACATGATATAAATCTAGTTAAATCAAAATTATGTGGCAACCCACGAGCTGATATTACTCAAGAAGACTTTAACAGTCTTTCTTCCCTACTTCATCCAAATATTCCATATTAAAACTGCTGTCTAAATGCTCTAATGCAACTGCATTAGATGATTTTTGGCCAACTAGTGTATTTCCTGCCTTTTCAAAAGCATTACAATTCTTGGTACACAAACAGGTGTACACATTCATTAACAAAAACAATTTACTCTATAGTCACCACACTGATTTTACGTACAGTACCTCTACTGTACAGGTTGATATTGCAGATGTTACTTGGTTGGCCATAGATAGTAGTCAGGTTATTGCATTAGCTCTGCTAGATTTGAGTACAGCTTTTAAAATGGTTGATCACGATATTCTTTTGTGGAAGTTTAAAACTATTACTGACGTTTTCAACTAATGTAACACAGTGGATGCATTCATATTTCCAAAGCCGACAGCAACAAGCAGACATTAATGGTATTATATATTCATGGCTGCCAATACATTCTGGTGTTCCCCCAGGCTTTGTATTTGGACCATTACTTTTTTCATGATTTATTAACAACATTTCATCGGTACTAATTAGATGCTATAACTATTTATACGCTGATGACTTGCAGTTATATTTATCAGCTTCCCCTACATAACTAGTGTCATATTAATCAGAATCTTAAATTAGTACACCTACATTGCATTGAAAATAAATTTAAATTCAACCTTGCAAAGATGCAGTGTATACTGTTTGGCACTTGTAGAATGTTGGATGATTGTGATAATGGGTGTTTTCTTGATATTTGCTTACCTGTAGTGAAAATTCTCAGTTCAAAAGAGGTGAAAACAATAGGTGTTATTTTCGATGACATAAACTAACCTAAAATAACCTAACAAAATTTCTTTACGTATGACTACTTACAATGTCTCTAGAAACCTTTTTCATTAGTAAACCATACCTCTAAAATCAATAGTATGGTCTGTGCACAATGAGTAGTAATTCTTAAATCAAAAGAACAATGCAATCAATCATGTCAATGTACAGATCACTCTCATTTATTTGAGCTTTGCCCAGTACATTCAATTCTGTTAATTCTTACAAGCATCTCTGCATTTAGTGTAAAGAACATTATTTCAATTTGTGATTCAGTAAGTATTACTCATTATTGTTATGAATTCAGTTTTTAGAAGATAAGAGCATAAACGAAAATCAGTGAAAGCGTTAACGGACAGTGATAGAAGGTGATACAGTAATGTGTGTGCATGCTGTAGTGATGAGCTGTTTGCGAACGACTCATTCAAGATTAACGACTTACTAACAAGAGCAGCTTGCAAGTCACTCTTCTCCAGAGAGTGCCTCACAGGTCTCGAACCCCTTCCATTCCAAGTAATCAATATTTGAAAGTTGAGAGTTTGTAATAGACCTCACAGTCTTCCCTGAGGGTAGGAGATAAGAAAACTGCAAGTGTAGGATTTAATTATTGCATTCTTTTTGATGCTGAAGTCTGTTTTCTAAAAGCTAAAAGTCAGAAGAAAATTCAATCAAATACTCCTAAAAAGGACTCCCAAACCTAACTTTTTTTCATGACCTTAAATTTCTAGAAACCATAACAGCATCATGTGAATTATATCAGAAAGTTGAATAGTAAAAAATATAAAATTAAACTTAACTGTTAATAAAATAACTATATTTTTGTGTACAATTAAAGCAGCACAGAGTAGTGAGCTACTATTGACTCATTCATGTTAAGCATCGTGGACTACTCATTCGGTCGCAAGTGTTTAATGGGCGCAAGATGACGAGGTGCTCGGTGCTCTCGGCTCATTCGTTCACGAACGACATGAAAAAGAATTGCTCTGCGAATCCGTTCTGCGTACGTTCCTTCCCCTTCTGACCCCCTTTAGCAGGTGAGATGCGCAGTGGCAAGCTGCTCTGTCTCATTGGCTCCTAGCCTCTTCCTTGAGAGCGAAGAGACTTTTTTAATTACTCTTTCGAACCCCTCTATGACAAAAGCAAGTGCTCGGGAGCTAGCACTTTAAATTGAGCTGGTTCAACCCATCACTGGCACGCTGAGCAACAGCAGTGAATTTTTTGAAACGTCATCTTAACACTGATATATGGGCTATTCTTTCTTCTTTCCATTAACTCTTTTTATACTCATTACATTTCCCACATTAACTCAGTTTCCAGTTAGACACTTGCTCAGACATGCAGACTGTATTCACTAAACACTGTGTAATACAGATACAATTTCACATTTCCCAAATGTAATGTAGAGTTATTTTTTTCATAGTAAACTTTTACTTTTATTACAGAATGTCTACACTCTTGTTTTACAGTGGGAGGAAAACCGGTTAATATTTGCATCAGACTTCTAAACCAAGAGACAATCTTAGCCACTCACAGAAAAACTATATAAAGGTTACAGGTACAAACGTCATTACTTTGACCTTAGGATGTTAATTCTCTAATGCTGCTAAAATGGGTTGCAAAGGAGGATGGAAATGCTGCTGAATAAAACTCATTAGTATATGAAGCAGACCAGTAGCCATAGAATTATTTCATCAAATGAGTAAGTATAATATTATGAATGGAAAAAACCTACAACTCTACAGTTTAATGTTACGAGTTGTGCACATTGCTAAAGAGCATGGAAAACAGACAAGTTTTAAATTGGACCTTGCTTTCATTTGTTAAAATAACGCACGGTACATTAATATACAGTCATGTAAATGTATTGCTGTACTTATCTGATATGTAATTCTGATTAAGTGGCGCACCACAGAAAACTAAGAGTAAGACATAAAAATCATAAATATGAGCTGAGAGTAGCTGCAGTCACTTTCATTGCAAGACTCTTGCAAAGAATATTGCCTTACTTTTACATAAACCCTATAGGCCATTTCTTTCCTGTTCTTAGCAGCCACGATGACTGAGAAGGAGTGTTTGGATTTATGCGAAGCACTTATAAGTAGTAAACAACTTCAAAGTACAGTGAACCCTCGATAACTCGGACCTCGATGTCCCGGACTTCGAATAACTTGGACAGAATTTTTAAAAAAATTTTAATAATTTTTAAATTAATTATTTCTTGGTTAAAATACATAAAAAATAGTTTCTGCTGGATTTAAATTCATCACATTATATTTTAAGACAGTATTAAACTTTATAACGTAGTCGTTCATTGCTACTTAACCTTTAATAATCCCACAGTAAATATCTGGCAAGTTCCGTGTGATAAAATGTTGCTAGCGAGGCGTACGACGCGCGAGTAAAGATGCAACGTAGCAGGCAGACCTCTCACTTCTTTACCTTTCCTCACTCTTCGTCCTGCGAGCCAGGCACGCACGTGTGTCGAAAACAAACATTTCAGTGTGGTGCTTGTGAAATGACGGTAACCATGAGTTACAATATAACATAAACGGAAAATTATTTTGTTCTGGTATGTACAATGAATTCAGGGCTGCAAAACAAATTGTTCCGGACATTAAAGAAAAATTAAAAATCATTGCTTCACATTGAGATGTAGAAAAATTGGTGAGAAGGTTTTACGCACCTTTAACAACGATATTTTCAAAAGCAGATGTGGGTGGTGAAAGAACAACACAACATCCATGCCCAAGCCCGACATGATGAGTCACGCTCGCTGGTTGATGATGCTGTGTTAATAACGTAACGGCGTCTGGAGAGTTGTAACGTTTTAAGCGTGAACCGGATTTGTTTATAAACTACTTCACGGGAAATAATAGCGTACATGTAATGGACCGTAAAATGTAAACGTCTTATGCGGGATAATTTTAAACGATATTCATTGAGTGACGCACGTGAATGGTTTAACATGATTTTGTAGTCTTAATTTTTCAATGTTTACTATACACAGACAAAATCTTTTCTTTATTTTAGAAGAAATGGTCATTTTATGAACGAGTAAATATAGAAAAAATATATATATTCCACACCAAAAAAATTTTGAAGGTAATTTTTTTTTGGAAAACCCTTATAATGGCCGCACCCTGTTTTTGGGCCTAAAATTTGGTCAAACATATGCTGCGATTACGCGAGTAAATACGGTAACTCTGTAAAACATGATTAAATTTTTATTGCTTTATAATATGACAAATTGTGTAAGAATAAAGCTGTAAATTATGTGTTCTATGATGCAATTTACTTACATAAAATTAAATTTTAATATTAGTAATGTTAAAATGTGTTCACATATATACAGTGACCCAGAAGGATTGTTAATTACAGTACCGTTTTTATTCATGTATACGAGGAAAATTATTTTTGTACCTTTGTAACTTTGTAGGATGGTAGAGTAACTATCAGGCTAGCAGCTGGCTGCTGCCCCTACGCTCAACGCTGTGACGTATGGACGTAAGGTATTTT
The DNA here is from genome assembly GCA_003012365.1 of Medauroidea extradentata. Classification (NCBI taxonomy): domain Eukaryota; kingdom Metazoa; phylum Arthropoda; class Insecta; order Phasmatodea; family Phasmatidae; genus Medauroidea; species Medauroidea extradentata. The sequence goes on along the minus strand of PNEQ01024397.1, from coordinate 20,244 downwards.
TCAATGTAAACATCTTGTATGAGATGCCTGTGGTCACGTGCGGTGTTTGTATTGCACGAGATTGTACCGGTTGACCTTGACTACTTCCGCTCGCAACCTCCCTAGCTTATCTCCAACGATCATTTCTTATCTCTCTCACACGTGCAGACACATTGGCTGTCGCCAGCCAGACGAAAACTTTTATGTGATAGAAGGATGCCTTGGTGCCAGCTTCTAGCAAGAGACAAAAAAAAAAGGATCAGCCAGAAGTAGCAGCATAAAAAAATAAATAAAGATCTGACTGCCCACGTTGTTTGACATTCTTTTATAGTCCTCCACGTTAGTGTTAATTTTCCCACTGCATGGCGGCCCTCCCATAACTTGATACGATAGTTACATACAAAACAGTATTTATTGCAGCCTCTTTTGCTTGTAGAAATGATAGCGTACTAATTTATTCGCGTTTCTTGTGATTAATGACTGATTACCCCACCTCCCCGGACACCCCTCGATAACACGGACAAATCGTAACTCGGACAGCTTCTTCCCCCTTTTAGTCCGAGTTATCGAGGGTTTACTGTATTTGTAAAATGTGTAATGTTGGTTTAAAGAAACTTTTCTGATACCCAAAAAACTAAGGTATCAATTTGTGCAGCATGAAAATCACTCTTGTACAGCCTCCACTATAAATAACAAAGAAACATAGTTTATACGTTAAGTTTGCTGACCAGGTGTAAATATCAACTCAAGTATTGTTTATTCACATACTGAAATAATAATTTCAGTTTGTGTAAATTATTGTAAAAATATATTTAACAATAATATTTAATCTTAACTTTTGTTTTGTTTTCTAAATTTGTGATCTTGCACATTGGTCTAACTTACTTTTTGAAGCTGATGAGAAATTAGGGATGGGTCAAATCCCATTTTTCTCGAATCCGAATCCCGAATCCAAATCCCTTATAGTCCCTCGAATCTGAATTTTTTTCAAAAAATGTATATTAATTACTAATTGGCATGAAAAACAGTAAATTCCACACGTGCCTAGAACCATAGACATAGACAAAAACATAAGCGTAAAAAAGAAAATCGATATTGCAAGTACTGTTTTCTGTGTAACCAACTTCACCTTTGGAAAACAACTGTGTATAGCTGCTAATAAAACACATATGGCGGAAAAAATCTCATATTATTTAAAAGTTTAAAACACGTAAATGAATTCAGTTCCGTGTATTTTTTAATTTTTACTCTTTACATTAATAAATGTCAGATTTGGCAATGAAAATTGAATTGTCAAAAGTTTTAAGATTTCAGTTCCGTAACCATGTAGGCAGTGCACGTAAGCAACGACTGAGGGAATTTAGGAAGCCATTTTGTAGATGGAAAGAAGTTTTTTGTTTTACTGTTGGCGAAACTCGGACAGCAAAATGGTTACGCTTTTGCTTTTGAAATAGTATAGTGATAAACTCTATTTTTTTAAACTCGAGCATTAATTTCATCACCGGAAACTAATATAAACCGTTGCCACTGTACTAGGAAAAGTGAAGTTAACAAATGAGTTTCATGGCAGGTTATGTAGTATGGCATGACAGAAGAATTCAGAATATTTTTATTATTATTGCCATCCATGATCTTCTATTCTATTTTTACGTGTGCCGTGATTATTTTATAAGTTTTATGAGTAGTGTGACGAGTTTTTCTACCAAGGGAAAGTCATACTATTATGCAATGTTGGACTACATTTTGATAAAAAAAAATAAAAAATATGTAAATGTGACTGTAAATTACTCAATGCAGTACAGTAAACTCTTGTTTTATCGGACCTCCATTCAGCGGACTTCGTATTTAACGGACAAAATCTGGTGATACAAAATTATTCCACCGTCAGGCCTACTTATGTGCAGCACAAGACCTACCTGGTTATTGTGCTTTGATGAGTGACATCATGCACGTGCATGGTTAGCCGTGTAAGATGGTAGACAGAGCTATTTTTAATTGTGCATTGGGATATGTGCCGTGATCGGGGAAGAATGGTTGTCTACCTGAATTTTTTACGGAACTTTTAGATCATCAGCGCAAGACCTACCTGGTTATTGTGCTTTGGTGAGAGACATCTGGTGCGCGCACAGATAGCAGCGTAAGACGGTAAGCAGAGCTAGTCGCTCATCAGTGTTTTGACGTGTGCGGGCAAGAACGACTGTCGTTCCTACTTTAATTGTTTACGCAGTTGATGTACGTGCACGATAAAGATTATGCGTTTTTAAAAATGAAACGGCGTCTGCAACAGGACAGAAAAGAAATAGAGTAACTTTTAAATCAAGCAAAAAATTTGAACTAATAGAAAAGTTAAGAGGCCCGTGTTTCGGTAGCAAGTTGTGTGATGATTATAGTGTCAAGAAACAAACTGAGTCCGACATTTGTTAAGCAAATCACTAGTTAAAGAGTTACGTGTTGAAATATGATGTTGAACAAAAAAAATTGGCACTGTTGGATCCAGGAAACACGTGAAACTTGCTACAGCATCTTCACACGACGAGGCAATGTGTGTTCACCAACGCTCGTGTGGTGTAAATGTACAATGTGTAGAGAGATAAAATCTGCTGCGGAAAAAACTAGCGCAACACATACCTTTCTCATGCTCAGCCCTTCAGAAATTATCAAGGACGGCGGCTAGATTATTATCTCACAGACACGGTATATGATAGTGCGTCGCAATGCAAACAGCGGTAGTTTAGATGGAAAATTTTTATTTTTATTCGTTATATATTAAGTAAATAAACACTTTACTGTGAAATACAAAGCAGTAGCTCAAGTTCACGTGTCACACGTTACCACGCAACGTAACATGAAACCAAGCTGATAGCAAGCCGCTTCCTGTCCCTCTATCGCTACTTTTCCCCTGCCCATCGCCCTTGGTTATCTCAATGAGCGGACAAAGGCACGTGCTTATCTTTCTACTCCCGCTAGTCAGCACAAACCTTCCCCCTCGCCCTCTTCCAATGATTTGACCATAACAAATACGTTGCGTTACTACTACACACTGCTATAAATCTATCGGCTTGTTGTCTATTTTTTTGTGCCGATTTTGGTACTTCGTGATTTACCGGACCACACCTCCCCCAAATAGTCCGGTAAAACGAGGGTTTACAATACTTTAAATTATCGGCATTTTCAGTAAGCAATATTTAACTTTCAGATAATATTTTTGCTCGAATATCAAATCTCTCGAAAAGTAGATATTCGAGGGATTCGAGGGTTCAAGGGATTCGAGGGTTCGAGGATTCGAGTGGCCCATCCCTATGAGAAATATTAACATTTACAGACTTATAAATAAATACACACATAAATAAAGACTATTGCAAATAATTTCAGAGAACATTTTAATATTAACTCTCATTATTGCAAAATTTGGAATAAACTAAGCATTCCAATATTTGTAAAATATTATGAATGGCAAATAAAAACATTTTCCTTTTATTTTTTTGTTGTCATCTGCATAAACTTAATATTTTTATTAATAAATATTGTATTGACTGTAAAAATCAGAAACTTAATAATTTTTTGTTTCTTGCCATTCAGTTTCCTTATTTTTACTAAGACATCTGACTTTATTTCAAAGTCTGTGGGTTACCAGTTCTATTAATGTATTTGACCTTAGTTTTTTTAATAAATTCGTACAGATTTTGGCCTTCTTGTTAGTGTGGCTTGGCACAGGAAGTCAGTTTGCACAAAAGGTCATAGTCTTTGCTGCTGTCAGTGTTTTTCTTTGAGGAGTACTATCTGCCAGGTAGTCAAGACATTATTCTGGCTGTGTTGACTGCTTGCAAGTTTGGAGTGGATGAGTAAGGAGGAAAGTGGAAGAAGGTGCATGATATGTCTGCATGATTGAGCAATTATTACGTCCAAGTGGGGTGAGCACGATCTGGTTTCAATAGTCGTTGGATGGAAAAAGGCTGTTCTATGCTATTCAGATAGTACCCGACTATATATTGTCTCCTGGGTGTCAGGACAGTGTTAAAGCTTTGTGGGAGGCTAGCGACTTCTCAGGCATACTACATGACTTAAGTGTCCAGAGGTGTAGAGAGAGAGAGCATTAACAGTAGATAGAGTATGAGAGGTAGAGAGAGCCTGAGAGGTAGAAATAGAGAGAGTGAAAGGTAGAGAGAGAGAGAGGTACCGAGAAAGAAGGTGTGTATTTTATCAATGGTTTGTTGGGCGAGGAGATGAAGCCATGAGTTGGGTTTTTGTTAACAAGTGATGTGCTAAGTCAGGGTTGTTGTGCTCGGGACATCGGTCAGAATGGAGGTTGAGCAGCAGCCTCGTTGGGTGTCGAGGAAGAAGTTTGAGTTATGTATTTTCATAATGTAATCATTGTTTCTGTGCATCTTCTCGGGCAATTTAGCCACTGTAGTAGAGTTTAAAAAGTTAAGTGGGAGGAATCTGATGGAAGACATTGGTTAGAATGGGCGCAGTGCCGCATGACCTGAAGCTGGTATCAGATGCCTTTGAAAATATTAAAAAATATCAAGTTAACTATGTGAATGTCAGAAAAAAAATTTCAGCATTCAAAAGATTTAATAAACAGGGAAAAAAATTAATAAAACACATGAAAAAATTTGTTCAGAAAATGTAAATTTTCAGCATGTGGGCATAATGGAACCTTAAGTTTCAGGCATTTAAAATTATCGTAAAGACATTTTTTTTCTACAAAGACTGACATTAATGTTTTCTTTTCACTCTGTCCTGTAAAATTATACTGTTTTTTTTTAATTAGAACGGTCCTTAGGTAGTATTTCTGTGCGATTTTCTGATGTAATATCTTCATAAAAAACGCAAGTGTAACAAATACGTTCAGCTATAAATATACAATTATGATTATTTTTCTGGCTGTATAGCTTGTAGTTAAGCAGTACTTATTAGAAACTATATGAAAAGTTGTAATTGTGGCTGCACAAAATTTAGTCAAAACATGAAATGCTGATGAGTAAGATAATATAATAAAAGTAATAATGATATTGTTAATAAGATATGAGTACATGAAATTATGCTTCAATTAAAAAGTATTAAGTTTAAATAGTTTCATAAATATTAATATTATTGGATATTGTTAACATTTTTTAAATTGAAGTTTACAGATGGTTGTTAGTGAAATCTGGTTACAAAGTACATAAAGAGAAATTAAAATTTTAAATTTTAAACTCAATAGAACATAATAAAAACTCACCCACAGGCAGACTTAACAAAGTTTTCACGTTTCCATGCGAAAGGCAAGAAGAGTATGAAAAACATGCCAAGGTCGTTACATTTTGTATAGAAATAAGAAGAAGGTCAATTCAGCATATCGCAATCACACTAAGGTCAATAACATCAATAACAGTTGAACTCATTTGGAGTTATAAAGTTTTTATATTTTAAATTAATTTTTTATGATAAGGAATGTAATATATTTTTAAATTAATAAAATAACATTACTACAATTTTCTGATTAACAATACCTTATTAAGAGTTGATGGATCAAACAGCACAATATAACCAAATAACATGGCTGTAGTCCAAGTAAAGTTCACAAATGTGCACACAGCTGCCATCTTGTGTGGTGCAGAACAAACACACAGAACACCAACTTGATAGTGTGTCCTATCTTAGAAAGTGGACAAAGTTGCCATTACATGGCAAAATATTAAAAATACAGAAATTTAGGAAAAGTTACAATTATAGTACTTCAATGATATTTAACACTAAGAGATATAAAAACAGTTGGAATAATTAAAACGCGAAACAAGACGTCGCCAAATTAAAATATTTTACTGGCCTACTAGAAAAGTAAAACTAGGATACAAAAAATTAAAGGTGGCACCAAATGGAACATAAAACTAGCTGTTAGAACACTGACATGATTCATAAAGCCTCACAAAATCATAATTTCGTGTAACTCAACCTTTCACATTATAAGCCAGCAAGAGACTAAATAGTATTGGGCAAAAAGACAGAACCTTGCCTGTTGGATAGTTATCTTTCTGCTTAGTTCAGCAGCAGAAAGCAAACACAACCACACTGATAAATGAAGGATCATTGTGTGACTCAAATGTCTAGCCACAATATTATTTATTGTCTGTCTGAAACTGCTGATCTGTGATGCAAGAGCAAAACATTGCAAATATTTGTGCTGGACCAACACGGCCACAATTTTTCTTGTAAAACAAACCAGGACATTAAAATTTCACTAATGCAGGTATAAAATTGAAAGAATCATAATTCTGATGAAAATTTGATAACGGTACAACAAATTTAACTGTCTGATAAAGGGGCGTCATTTGGGGCCACAGGGGTGGGGGGCAAATGCCAACCCCCCTGGATTTAGAATTTTATGTGTATAAATATATTTTTAGTATTTTTAAATTTAAATAAGGCTCACTTAAGCACATAAAACTAAAGTTTTATTATTAAAGTATCTAATTTATACATGCTTAATAAAAAAGATGCAACAAGGTCACTGTCGCTGGAAAAAAAAATCATGCCCCTCCCCCCTAGAAAAACCTGAAATGACGCCCCTTGATATATTAACTTTAAGTAAATTAACATAAAAATCAACTAAATACATTACTTGTATTTAATATTGTAAATATAAAAAATCCTAATATATACTCATTACAATTCATGTTTAGAAACATTTTTTATTCACTTAAAATGTGTGCCAAAGAACCACCTAAAGTGTTTCGTATATGGGACTTGGTTTAATACACAAAATATGATTTTAGTATTTAAATATTTTTGCAACAGTTTCCTTAAAGTAACATATGTATAAAATAAAAATATTAACTGTGTGTTAGTTGTGGTTTTTGAGTTATTGTGTTACACAAACTAAGGTGCAATATGGCTTAAGTATACATCTCATGTTTACTGGAATTTTATATTTATGGATTTAATTATTTGTCTAAATTTTGAAAGAATAAAATATTTGCTTTGATTAGAAATTAGAATGAGCCCAATAGCTTGAAATGTGTGGGAACTACAGTGATTTGTGAGTATAAATGCAGGTCATTGCAGAACAGAGCGTGCTCCAGAATCCAGAACTGATATCTAAAAAATTTCTCCTCCAATCATTTCTCTTTCAAAAAATTTGAAAAAATTTATACTTTCTTATTTCATTGTTGTGAATACAGGAAAAAGTTCTACCCAAACCTATGACAACAAAGAACATGGCTGTAGGTAATCTGGCGCCTGTTACATTGGCATAGTTTTAGAGTTAGGAAACATTAAAACCACCTAAAATATTAAAATTTTGGAAAAAAAAAAATACACTGCTTTAACCTCAGTAAGTGCTAACGAATTCAAATGTTAAGTGCTATTCAATTCTCTCGCTATTAGAACCAGTGGATTACACTAATTTAAACATCATGTGCTAATATGTGCCAGTGCAAAAACAACACGTCATAATTCCAGTCAAGTCTTGCTACTACAAGCCACGGTTCCTGAGAAATCTGTCATAGATGCATTTTTATCGTAATTGTCTAACTAACCTATTTAGACCATTAAAGAAAGTAGTGCTCTAAGTTTGTGTTTAACTGTCACTAGCATAAAACAAAAACTTTTAAAATGAAATAATTATTTAATTTAGGAGAGAAGTTTTCTGAAAAATTTACAACTTCTCATTTCCAAAAAATGTTAAAAACAGCCAGTGACAAGTACTGTATTTGGTTGTGTGTTGGTGGCACCAAAACTTTCTGTTGAACAATTCAGGGAAAATTAATTGCATTCTCACAATTATTACCAGGTCTTGTAATGATTGCGCTGAGGCCGGCTGAGGTTATAGGTTTGCCGTTAAACTGTTTAGTCACACTATGCGAAGGTATGCGGCTGGTGTTCCACCGATATGTGACAACATTGTGTGACATACACTGGAATGTAGCCCCATCTATTTTTCTTATATATCAAACTGTAATTTTAATTTCTTCAGTTCTAATTCATCATTGACTGAAATAATTGTTTTGATAATTTTTTTAAAAATATAATTGTTTACAGTATATTATAATGATTGAATGCTAGTCGCAAAATAAAAAAAAGAAGAAATTAAAATTTAACTACTAATGAGAGTTTGAAAGTAGTAATTTTTTCTAGTAATTTTTTGTTTCCTACCATGTAAATATTTTGATCATTATAAAATCTTAACTTTTATAAATTAAGTTTTGCTGTTTTTAACTTTGATTATGACTTTTGAAATACCATTTCAGCATTGAGTTAGTCTCCTGTTAGATGTGAATCACTGGCAGGTTAAAGTTTAGACTCAGGGAGGGACGTTCGAGGGGCGTGCAACTGGGCACTGATAATGGTATTGTGCTGCGGCCCTATTTGACAATCTGGCTGCAAAATGTGTCCTCAATGAAATAAACTAATGGGTATTGTCTGTACCTTGTGTAGTAAAGAAAATATTACACGTATACAAGGCAATTATGTGCCAATTTTAATGGTTTTAACGTTGTACTTGTTGCTCATGGGCGTATTATGTATCCTGTTGTATCACTCTGCCACTTTGTAGTGCAAGTCAGATTGTCCACCCAGGCAGTGAACAGTCTGAGTTAGTTGTTGAGTGTGAAAAGATGGCCCGCTGAATGTGTTCTCATTTGAGAAGTCAAGGCGGTTGACAGCATTGGTGGAAAACTGGTAGGTGAGCGTTAGCGAAGGGAAGTGATGCCTCAAGGGTGTATTTGCCAGTAAAGAGGCAGTAGTTAAATCCTATTTTTCATACTATGCTGTAGAGAATATAAATGAAACTTTAGAAGAATAGGTGCGGTAAGCAGAAAGTGCTATCACTAGTTAGCGTGGTAGTTTTAACCCGTAGTGGGTTCGCAGTCTTATAACTATTAAAATCTAACAGCATTAAAGAACTCTTGATGTTTACCCGCAAGAAATCTCTGGGCAAACACTCCAACTTCAGCAGAACTTTGGGCGCCGTCCACATAACATAATTTACGGCGTGCGTTTTGGTTTGTTGACCTAAACTGCTTTGTTTGCATCCTAATACAAGTGTTATGTTTAGATGGTTTTCTTCATGAGCACCTAATAAATTGAACTTGTTATGTGCACTGGCATGCAGCCTATCAGTTTGGTTTATATAATATGGCAATTCAAATTATTTACCTAGAAATACTTGAGTAATATTTATTTGTAAGTAGTTAATTATTCCTAGCTAGTAAAACATAAGGTATATCAAGGATTCATACTGCAGGATGCAACATAGTAACTGGGGATAGTAGTCAAGAAATTAAACCTAAAATGGGTTTAAATATTTAAATTAAACTACTAATGAGAGTTTGGAAGAAGTAAATTGTAAGTTTCAATTTTATTTGTTTTATATCCTCCTTGAACTAATTCTAAAAATAATAAAATTTTAAGCATCTTTTCTAATTAATTGTTCTTTTATTTTGCTTAGTTTATGACTTTTGAAATTTCACTTCGGCGATGAGTTTGCCTCCTCTAGGATGTGATTCATCTGTCAGGTAAAAGTTCAGGTACGAGGAGGCATATATAGGGGCGAGCAGGCATGCAGCTTAGTCAACAAATTCCTTGTTTGTCGCATTGTGGGTGGTAGTGCTGTGTGCAATGGGGCATTGGCATTGTATTGTGCCATGGACATATTTGCTCGTACGGCTGTGGAATGTGTCTCAAATTAAAATATCATGTATTATCTGTTTCTTCTGATGTAAAATTGCTTATGACATTTATTGATAACTATATTGGGTTGATTTTCAAAATCTGAAACTTTTAGCACAAATTTCAAAGTGACTATGATTACAATGTAATTGTCCACACATACTAACAATCCTTTATCAAAAATTCAGAAATCCCAATTGCTCCAAATTCAAACATTTTTTTAGGCTCGAGCGGCAAAATTTTTGTTTCCACAGCAACCGACGAGTTTGAGTCATGTGGCTCGTCCGTTCAAAACAAATAAGTATATTCGGCAAAGATTGCGTGCATCGTTCAATTTGTCACACTTAGCAAACATAAAAAAACTAAAGATAATCAAAATCTGTTACAATCAATAGTATCACAGGTTAGCTACAATGAGACAACATGCAATGTTTTTCTTATTCTAATGTACTTACTTCTTTCATAAGTTGGCTGCAATGAAAACATATTCAGCACTCTTACGTTGGAGATAAAGAAAATATATCCAACATTTATGACCTTGCTTCGTATGTTCTATGGTATTATGATGCCTTGTAACGTAACTTTAAAGTACGGTTAGTGTTAAAAACACGTGGCAAAATTTTAGCAAGTGTAATTATTGTAGCTGATCTCTACTGTTTTACAAATTGGATTTTTTTATTTGAAGAAATTAAATGTTTAAATGAATTTAATAATATGTACTTATTTCTGCTGTTGGTTTCCAATGAACATGCAAGTTGAGGCTATGTATAAAGATTGTTTGCTTTACAAGACCGGGTTAGTAACTTTCCCGCATTCTGCATTCTTTTTTGTTGGTCAACCGAAAAACGGAGGTTCGAGAAGCCAATGTATTTATTTTACCGTTTATAAATATATTTTACTATAGTATATTGCCTAAAACCCTGAATGCACAAGGCATAATCAAAAATTATTCAATTATTCCAAAATCTGAAAAATTCTGAATTTTGAAATGCTAATAGTCCCGTGAATTTCGGATAAAGGATTGTGCACCTTTAGTACGTAATGTGGTGTGTTTATCCAGACAGTTGAACTGCAATGGTGGGGGCAAGAGATTGCAAGAAGCGCTGACACAGGAGAAGGGCTTCATTATAAGTTCTATCAGTTTTCATGTATATTTAATCATCATGTGGGTTATCTTAATACATAATTTTGTAGCTTATTTCCAGTCGACCGTATGAAGTTAAGATTACCCCTATATTCAAAGGCAAACACGTCTGAAATTTAATTTTTTTAAATTTATTTACGGAGAAGTGAATTGTAAACACTCAATGTTCAGATTTACAGGTCAGAATAAATATTATGGAAAGAACAAAGTATTTCATTTATTAAATAAAAATGTAATCATCTTAATTGCAAGTGTATCCTAAAGCAAGATAATTAAGTCTGTCTATTTAGCATCCCCCAACAGCTGCACCAATAATTACAATGAATGGTCCAATCAAGAAGACAGTTTGAATCCAACATCACCCAGCTCTTGATACCTGGTACAACAGCAGTGCTACAAGATTTTTTGGTGCCCGAACAGGGACAGTTTGCTTCATCCTTCAGAGACGGCAAGTAAGCAGCAAAAGCACCACTAACTTAGACTTAATTAATTTTATCATTAATTTTCACTATTAAAACAAAGGAACAAAAGGAGCTATCCAGGTACAAAAATCATTTGATTGGGACAGATTACTTATCTACAGTCATCGATCAGTTGGCGAAAGAAGATGCAAGCAGCCGCGTCATAACTGGCACCGCAACTTTGCAGCGCTGGACAGAGAGCACATGACCTTGTGAAGCTGCTGTATCCACTTCTCTTTTGCTTGTCTAGTCACTTCACTTATCAGTGTTGCCCGACGTCCGGTCCATGCATGACTGGTTCCCCCCACTTACCGGAATACTTTAATACTTTATTTTAGCAGTTTTTTATGTATCAGATGTTAATGAGAATTTTTGACCGCTGTTGTACAGTAACATACTTGTATTACGTTCTAACTGGTGTGTTTTTATAATGCCAAAAATGGAAAGGTCATGCATCAGACTATACAAGTTACTAAGCCTTAGCTCAAGGAAAAGATCTTTTGTCTGGCAATCCTCTGCTAGCCACACATACTGACTAAAAATTGGTAAGGTTTGGAGGGAGGGAGGGAGAAGGAGATCTGTAGATGGTAGCAGTGTGATCGTATTTGTTTACATTATCTGAGTTGTTTGTGCCTAAGCTGTTTTTCTTCATACTTGTGATTGATATCTTCTAATCTGTGTATTTTAATATAGCTATAAATATTGCAGTTTTTTCCAGACAAAATTAATGCAATTTTTAGTCATTTAAAGAATACATTAAACGATGCATTATTTGAAAAACTATGAAGGTTTTTTTTTTTTTAATCTCTGATGAGTTGTAAAAAATAATTGAATGAATTGTACAATGCATTTACTGTCAAAGATATGTACACCTTTCAGCTACTTTTCAACAAAAACACCATGCAGATTGAGATACTTGTACCAGTGCACCAACTTCCCGATACTCTCTGCAAAGAAAACTGCCCCCTGCTAATGGAATCTTGTTGGTTTAAACATTTTAGGCATGGTACATGTACTAGGTGCATCATATGTTGTGATTGCAGTTTTGTTTCTTCACAGGACCCTCATAAAGCAATAGCAGGTGAATCATAATAAAGCATAGGCCCATAACCATGTCTCAAAGAGTTGGTTTGAACCACAGAACTTAATAAAGGTGGAAGGGATTTATATAGTGCCGTGATATGATTTGCTGCTATCACTTCATGGACATCCCATTAAGAAACCAAACTGCAATCACATTTGATGCATCTCACACCCCAAAATGTTTACACGAACAAGGTTCAATAGGCAGGACGAAACATTCCTTGCAAAGAGTATAGAAAAGCTGGTGCACTGGTACAGAAAGTGTCTCAATCTAAGTGGTGATTATGTTGAAACGTAGCTGAAAGATACATGTATATTTTAACAAGCATTTTACAATTCATTCCCATTTTTTTACAACCCATTGACGGTTGAAATAAAGTAACCTTCGTAGCCTTTGAGAGTGATATGATGTGTCATCAAGCATAAATAACCTCTTAGACAACCACGCAATATTTGATTTAGTCGTCTCGCCTTCATCCACTTGTCCAGAAGTATCAACATTTTCGGTTTGGTCCTGCTCAGATCGTCAAAACAAAATCTAAGTTGTAGCTCGTAAATGTAAGAGGGTCACAATAAACCGAGCACAAAACAAATAACCAAAAAAACAAATAAAATTGTAATCCAATGTATATACGCATAATCCAAGCATTTATAACTACAAATACACAGCCAAAATCCAGAATCTAAGACAGAAAATATTAGCAATTAAGGTAGGTGTATCCATGAGACATTTTTGAAAACAAAACTTTACCCAAACAATAAACAATGGCAACATTTGGGACGGTAATGAGACACAAGACTACTGTTATAAGGCAACACTGTCTCTCATTTACTGACCTTGCTGCTAACCAGCAAGGGGTGCAAGGTCTTGGAAGTGAAATGTGAGCTGTAGACAGCTAGGCACAGATAAGCGCTGGAGGTGTGAGTATGAGGTAAAGGGGTGAAGAGGGTTGAAAGATATAAGTCTTGTATGCCTGTAACGTTTGTTTATAATACATGCACTGCATTTGTGAGGATTGATTTCGATGTTTCCTTAATGGTATGGCACATACCCTGTTTTGTCTTTGTGTAATTATTGTGGGTCAGGAGTTGTTTGTGAACCCCTGCTCGGGTTAGACCCGTTTGATGGGGGTCATTGTCTGCCCTTTCTGTGTGGTGCCTGAATTGGACACAACATATAAAATAAAGGGTTTACATCATGCAGCGAGCTATAAACAGTGCTGTACAACTTTTGTCGTACCAGGTTTTAATTATTTTTACTTTACTTTATTTTGTGTAGGATAGTTTGAAAGTAATGTACGATGGAACAATATGTTGTATAGATTGGTCTTAAAAATAAATGGAAGACCACGCCCATTAAGAATCGTTTATGCAATAGATGTTTGAACAACAAGCACAAGACACTTCTACAAGACTGACAGTTTAAAACTCCATTACCAAAACGTGGTTGTACATTCACTTGTCTAAAATAGGGTTACCAACTCACAACAACAAAAACCATTGTTGGCAACCTAACATTATTAAAACTTAATCAATATTGTTACATGCCACATTCCCTCCCAATATTGTAATACTTAAGCCTTTAATACATTTTTCCAATTTACAATATGGTAATGCTTTAGTCATACAATCTGCAAGTTGATTTGATGTTTCAATACATTCTGACCTTATAACCTTTTTCATTACTAAATATTTTATAAAATTATATTTCACAGAAATATTTTTTGATCTTTTTGTCTCAAAAGTATTACACATTTTTATGCAAGACTGATTATCCTCATACATTATAATATTTGGTTCAGGAATGCTTAATATTTCCTTTAAAATGCTTCTAAGATATAAACATTCAGTTGTGGCATTAGCAATAGCTACATAGTCAGCTTCTGTACTAGAAAGGGATACACACATTTGTTTCTTACTTCGCCACGAAACATTATTCCCAAAAACTTTTACAAAACATCCTGATATATGTTTTCTGTCAACAATATCACTAGCAAAATCTGCATCTACATATGACTCCATCATTTCTCCACTGAATGCTTTAGAGTAACACAGAGAATAATTTTGCATTTTCTTTACATACCTTAAAACATTCTTCAAATATTTAAAATGTATTTCATTATAACAATTTTGAAATTTACCAAAATATGCTATAGCAAAACTCAAATCTGGACGACTGCCCAACATTAAGTACATAAGAGAGCCCAACAATTCTCTATAGGGTAATTCTTCTTTACATACTTCAGACATGCTTAAATTTAATTTAGGTTCTAATGGCACATTTGCAACTTTACTGTTATACATATTAAACATCTGCAATATCTTGCAAATCAATTTACCTTGACTTATCTTAATCAAACCATTTTCAAATTGTATCTCAAGACCTAGAAAATTATATAATCCTTCATTATTATACATCTCTTTCATTTAAAATTTCTTCTTTAGTTCCCTTTTAAGACAAGTTAATTTTGAATTATCATCTGAAAATAAAACAAGTCATCTACATACACTAAAATAATTAATTTATCTTTCATAAAAACAAATGGGTCATTTAAACTTCTTTCAAAATTCAATTCAACAAGGATCTGATAAAACCTTTTATACCAACATTGAGATGATTCCTTAAGACCATATAATGATTTCAAAACTTTACACACAACATTTTCATCTGTTAATTTAATTTCTACACCTTTAAGTACCTTCAAATAAATGGGTTCATCTAAATTTCCATACAAAAATGCACATTTGACATGTAATTGGTCAATAAACCATTCATTTTGGACAGCTATAGATAAAAGTGTCCTCAAAGTTGTCATTCTTGCAACTGGTGCGTAAACATCTTCTATTGTTTTAGAGTTCTGAAAACGCCCTCTTGCTACAAGTCTGGCATTTTTGATCTTCTGGCCTAATATTTCCTTTTTAGAAAAAACCCACTTAGAGTCAACTACATTTTCTCCTCCTGGTAGAGGCACTAATTCCCACACACTGTTCTTATTCAGATTTTTAATTTCCTCTTCGATTGCTGGTTTCCAACCACTCGTTACTGCTTCTTCATATGTTTCTGGTAACTCTGATGGTAAGGAGCCTGCTGACAATGCTGCAATTAGATTAATCTCATAATCTTCTAATTGTGTTGGCCATCTTTTATCTCGTTTACTTCTTCTCAACACATTTTCTTGAATGTTTTTGTCTGGAAAACCAAAAAAGTCTTCTTCAGATTCATCTTCAGGAATTATCTTTTCTGTTGTATCTTCTTCATTATCTGTTTGATGATATTGTAACACAGATAACTTTATTTTATTACATTTGGTTGGTTGATCATGCTCCTTGTTAGCACCATATTTTCTTTCTTCAAGAAATTTTACATTACATGCTGTTACAATTTTACCTTTGACATCATCCCATAATCAATATCAATTTGTACAATAGACCTCTTGGGTCTAATTTTCCTTGGACATCATCTTTTGGTGTATGAACATATGCAGTTGTTCCAAAAACTCTAATTTTTCTTATATCACTGTAACCATACCATATTTTGGCAGGGCATTCTTCTTTTAGAGTTCTTGTAGATGTTCTATTTAACACATACGTAGCACAACAAATTGCTTCTCCCCAAAATTTCTTCCCGATTTCAGAATCTAAAAACATACACCTTACAGAATCCAACAAAGTCCTATTCAACCGTTCACTTAAACCATTTAATTCTGGATTACTTGGAATAGTGTATTCAATTTGGATACCCTTTGACTTACAAAAATCAACAAATTTTCTTGAGCTATATTCTCCCCCATTATCACAACGAATTTGTGATATTTTATTTCCAAATTTAGCAGTAACCATTGCTTCATATTCCATAAATTTCTCAAATACCTCTGACTTGTTTGAAAGAATATAAACCACAGCAAAATGAGAAAAATGGTCAAGAAATGTAACTATGTACCTTTTAGAATCATATGTGGAAGGACTAATTGGTCCAACTACATCTGATGAGATTACCTCAAGAATTCTGGTTGGTTTTCTTTCTGGAGACAATTCTTTAAAACCTTTTCTAGTTAGTTTTCCTCGAATGCAAACATCACAAAAATTCGTACTTTGAAAATAACATGAATGACACATTCTCCTATGCACACGATCTTTATCACTTGCTAGAATGGCAATATTGTTATCAATTTGTAATTCAATCATATATAGATTACCAATCAGATTTCCAGTAATCTTAACTTCAGAATTTTTATCCAATATTTTCACCTTCCTTTCTTCAAACATAACCTTATATGAATGACTTTCTATTTCTTTCACTGAAAGGAGATTGCATTCCAAATTTTCACAAGAAAGAACATGTAACAAAGTAGCTGGCTTATCTTCTTGAGATGATAACTTTAACATTCCACTTTCCCTTGCTTGAAGGCAGACACCACTCTTAGCAACTGCAATACTCACGTTTACTTCCTTGATATTTACCAAATATTCTTCATATCTCTTATTGATCATATGACAAATTTTATCGTTGTACTATTTCGTGTTGGAACCTGTTGACTTACACCATCTTCACTTTCTGCTACAAATGTTATTTCTTCACTGGATCCACTCCTTCGGTTTACTCGGTCCAAATTAAAGTTGTTTCTTTTCTTCAGATATCTACACTCACTTTTCTTATGACCCAATTTCCCACAGTAATAGCAATTAAATTTAAATTTAACATTGGCTTAAGTCTTATTACCACTATTACTTGCACTTCCATTCTTCCAGTTACTCTGAAAAGTTCGTTTCTGTGATTTAAAAGCAACTGTTTTTTTCTTTTTTAGACACATTATTACTTTGAGGTAATTCTTCTTGGAGGAGAGAATTTTTAACATAATTTAAATCAACTTCAGGACATTTATTAAAATTAATATCAATCGCACGAGTTACCACATCATAACTTTCCGGCACTGATGACAGAAGTAAGGTTACAACTTCGGCGTCCATAATACTTCCACCTGAACTTTTAAGTTCACTTATTGTATTTTCAAACATAGTAATATGTTCCTTCAAATTTCCTCCTATAAACTTCAAGTTTCTTAACTTCTTCTGAAGGTCTACTTGCCTGCTAATACCTTTCTTAATATAAATCGAATCCAACGTGTCCATTAAAGTCCTGGCTGTTGCCTCATCCATGATAGATTGCTTTAATATCATTCTTCTTATATTATTTCAATTCCTTCTCCTCTGTCGGAATCTTCTGGGTTAAAACATCGACGACATTGGCTTGTTCCAAAATCAACATGATTCTATGCTTCCAGAAGATCCTGTACTGTCAAATGGCTTAACATTTACAATCTGTTGATTAAATACTGCAACCATTATCTCGCATGAAATATTGTTTCACTTTCACACCGCACAATTCGTTAGAACAATACTGGGCCCATAACCTGTTGTATAGATTGGTCTTAAAAATAAATGGAAGACCACGCCCATTAAGAATCGTTTATGCAATAGATATTTGAACAACAAGCACAAGACACTTCTACAAGACTGACAGTTTAAAACTCTAGTTACTAAAACGTGGTTGTACATTCACTTGTCTAAAATAGGGTTACCAACTCACAACAAATAAAACCATCGTTGGCAACCTAACATTATTAAAACTTAATCAATATTGTTACATGCAACACAGAATGCATAAACAAAAGAAGTGCTAGACAATAATAAATGTAAAAATGATTTGCAATATTAGCGTAACTACTTAATTATGAAATTGGTGTATGACACCACAAAGCTCATAATAACCAATTTATTTTTACCAACTCATAAAACAAAAAAGATATTAATGTGAGTCACATACCATGGCCACCGATTACGAATGACAAATGTTACATTAAAACCTACATATTTATGAGAAGATAGAGTAGAATATACAGTGGTAAAATATTAAAATAAGATTAAAATACAATAAGTCCTCTATTTATATTGTACCATTTTGAATCATACAATTTTACACCATCCCAGATTAACGTTCCTAATGTTGATTCAGAATAATGTTGTTTACATTATTTCCAGTCCTCTTTGGTTTACTTCAGTTTAACCTAAACACCATACATACATCAAGACCTGTACAGTAGTTTTACATTTTATTTGTGGTACATTGCGTAAGATACAGGTGCGTCACTGTACCATTTCATAGGCTGTTACAGATGCGCTGCCTGCTTTCAACATGCGCCAGCCTGCCCATGTATGCTAGCGATGACACTGCAGTTTCCCCTTCCCCTCCGTACAGACCCTGGGCCTTCAGTCACTGTGATTAAGATTGTGTTAGGCACAGAGTTTCAAATGTGCCGCACTTAATGAAACCACACTATAAATTAGTTTGCAGTACAGTATCGTTTCACTGCTATTTATAAATTTTACTTTATGAGATGGCTTCCAAATAGCTGAATTTTTGTTCAAATTTAGTTATTTAATAAAAGAACATAAAACCTGTTTCATTAACCACTAAAATAAAAGTATTGCAATAAGGGGTGGGACGATTCGATTCTCGATTCGTCGATTCATGCGATTATCGACTGGATCGTGATAATCGAGCTATCCCGATTCTTGTCCATATTATTATCGATTCGATCCTTGTCAGGCCGCAGCGATTGCATCTTGTAAAATCAACTAACACGGACACACACGGGACATTACGTTTCGGCTCCATATTAATCAAAACAACGATCGCCATACACACAAGTACCACCCAGCACACCAGGCTTACGTTAATATAACACTGAATAAAATAAACAACTCACATTTATCACAACTTCGTAAATTATTTAAACAGTTTATAACAAAATAAAGCGCAATTCTTCAGATGTTTTAAAGTAAAACACGGGGAAAATCGTAGTATTGAAGACATGATCGATTTTAGCCATTTTTATTTTTCACACGTCTACGAGTTCGCCAACTTAACGAGACGTCATTTCTCTTTCTAAGTATTATTGACATCAAGTAACGGCAAATATTCTGAATGGAGGTTGGGTAACCTGACTTCTTTTGTTATTGAAAAGTTTGAAACGAACGGTTGTATTATTTGAGGTTAAGTTAACCACGTGAATAATAAACTGATGTAAAAAATGGCTACAAAGCGAAAGTGCAGCACCGTGTGGGATTATTTTAGCGTGGTGGAGAATGAAAGTAATTTTGCAATTTGAAATTTTTGTAAAAATAAAATTTCAAGAGGTGGAAAGTCGCATACAACCACGAACATGTCCAAGCATCTGCAACGATTTCACCAAGTTGAAGTGTTCCGAAGCACAAAAGAAAAAACGGGGTCAGCGTCAGGAAGTGCAAGCACCGCGGAAAATATTACCTCTGTTCCTTCAACTTCATCTCAAACAGCTTCACACAGTCATGCGGCAAAAGAAGACAAACCAACATACTCGCTGTCACAGCCAACTTTGAAGACGTTCATGGAGAAGAAGGCAAAATTTGCAATTAATGATCCCAGGGCACAAAAAATTACAATTCGCATTGCACACATGATTTGTGAGGATAATCAACCCTTCGCAATTGTGGAAGATAAAGGTTTCACAGCATTACTTGAACATCTAGAACCCAGATATTCAATAACCAGTCGCAAGCATTTTTCGGCGTCTGTAATTCCACAGTTGTATGAAGAAGTTCATGTGAAAGTAAAAAGTTTGCTAGGTGAAGCATCAAGTGTTAGTGTTACTACAGACATGTGGACATCCACAGGAAATGATGATTTTTTATCTCTCACTGTGCACTTTGTTGATAAGGACTTTGAATTCAGGCACATTTCCTTAGACGTTGTACCATTTCCAGAAATCAGCCATTCTGGTCTGAATATTGCCAACTTCATAAAAGACACCATTGAATCATGGGGTTTGACTGGGAAGGTTTCTATTGTTGTCCGAGATAATGGTAGAAACATGATTTCTGCAATGG
>PNEQ01024396.1:16465-44067 GCA_003012365.1 Medauroidea extradentata | reverse complement strand
TTGCGCAGTTTTATATAACTTAACGTAAAAACATTCCCTTGACGTTGTTGATGAATTGTACGAGAACGTAGATACTAGTAGCGTGCAGAGCGGACAGATAGCGCAACTGTACGAACGTTCACAAGATGGCTGATAGATAGCGCCACTATAGTATATACCGGCGTTGTTTCAAAAAGGCCATTTTGTGACGTTCTTACCTAAAATCGTCGAGAATTACATGTTTAAGTGATTGAAAATAATCACTTTCACAATCAGTATATGCTGTAAAAATAAATTAGGAGTTCCGGGATTACGTAATACACGAACGTCTATTTATTTTCCAAGTTCGACATACCCGGAGACAAATGTTTCTACACTTGGATAATAGGTAGCGCTATTATCGTGCTCACTTGTGAAACGCACGTTTTACGACACGCAGTAACGCATTGTTTAAGCAAATTATGCGCCAAATTAATTGTTTTAATTACGCATGGTGTTAACGCAATAAAGAAAAATATCACGCTATTATTTATAGGGTTCGTGTAAAAAAGTTAACTCATTCGGCGCGAGACGAGAGAGATATAAGACTTCGTGAAACAGCCTAGAAGGAGGCTGTACTATAGTTAAATGAGCATATGCGCATGCGCTAGAGCTTTGTGTCTATAGTACGACCTCAATATAGATCCTAATACGTTGTGTCGTAGTTGGAGACAGGCCGGCCGGCTTGGCACAGGCGCCGCCGCCATGCGGTTTTCAAACTGTCACTGCCGCATTTTTTAACGGATTTTCACTTTTTTTGTTTTATTTTTAATATTGTAACTTACCAAGTAATAACTGCAACTCTACAATTCATATTTTAATGCCGTGAATTAGATACAGTATGTTTTATTTATTGTCAATGTAATTCCTTACAACTTTTTTTGTCATATAATTTTGTTATTTTTTGAGGGTTCCTGAGATTGTATTCGTAGAATCGCTACCTTCGTTAAATCCAGGGTTCGTAAAATCGGGGGTCTAGTGTATTGATGTATGCTCCTAAACACATTTTGTAACATATGAAATGGCAGTGACACGTAGTTCAATTTTGTTCTGCAAGTAAGGAGTGGTGTGATGATTGATGTAAACAAGATCCTTAGGTACCTCCACAAGAAACAGTGTGGAAGAGATAAACTAGGAGATTGAGGGAACCACAACCTATTCAAAATAATTTCTTTGTGTAGACACTGTTCTAAAAAAGACATGATGGTGTTGGCTATATGAGCAGTAGCATTGTTCAGCTGAAATCACGTGTTCTATAGCTAATCTGCAGGAAATAGTGTTCACAAATTGTTGCACTATCGGTATGTAGTGAACACTGTTCACTATCTCATGAAAAAAATATGATGGAGACATGGCTACATGGCATTGCACACTATATAGTGCAACCTCTTTGTGTTGAACCCAGATGTATTGAATGTCTGCATCTATGGAACACATTCTGTGGACCCATTTCTTGTCTGCATTTCGAGACCACATTCATTTAATGTCTGCATGTACAAAATTGAAATATTTTATCAGTCCCCAGCAAAACAGTGGCTAAAGGTTCTGTTGTACACCCACTTTTTGTGCATGCAGAGGAGACTTGTGCAGCTAATAAGAATTTTCCATATCCCAAATGCATAAGTTTTGTGCATTTACATATCAAGATGGATCCGAGCCTCATCCGACCCAAACTAGTCATTGAATTCTTCCCCATTTATCGTTACAGATTATATGAACCATTGACAGAATGCTGCACTTTTAACAGTGTCTTCAAGAAACTGCTGAAAAACAAGGAACTTGTATGTATGCATCATACACTTGTGCAATACTGTGTGGGCACTATCAACAGAGTCCAGACTGGTTTGATAGGCATCAAACAGACTTCTTGAAACTCTCAGGATATGCAGCTTACACGTCATTCAAATTTTCTTGTTAAGCACTTAGAGTCAACTTCTGGAACTTGTCATACAACATCTCGATGGAGGACTTGTTTGGTGCAGATTTTTCTTTGAAGGTTTCTGTGTCTAGGCGTAACTGACACATTGAATGAATGTACTGGGTGATGATGAATATTCTTCACTGCAATGTGTAACCTATTTTTCATCAATTAAACAAGATTTACCTGCAACAAAAGTAGCCACACATCCCTAAAAGGTTGTATCATATTTTGAGCATCCTATATTTGGGAAAATGAAAACAACCTTTACATTTTCTGTTAGAAGATTGGTGTTATGTGTAGCACAATGTCAACAAAAAAAATTATTTGGTTTGCAAAATTTTTTTGCCCTAGTTCAGCTCATAGAAAAATAATTTAACTTATCATTCATACATTTCTTGTCATGTCAACATAAAAATTGCCTTTGGTAAATCTGTATATACTGGCTGTTACAAATTAGTTTTCCACATTTTTTCAGCTGGCATATACACAGATCAACTTCTACGAAAACCCGTTTAAAAGAAAATGTTCTATCTTTAAATCCGTTCAGGGTCAGTTGCATAGTCGTGTGAGAAAATTCTGAGGCAAAGGAAAAATAATTTCTCTTTGTGCACCATCTTGCAAGTGTAACAGAAATTAGTACTGTATACAGTAGATCCCATATTTATTGAAACGTCTCGGGGCCTGAAAATGTTAACTCTAAATTGATGTTTCCTTCAATCCAAATTTTTATTTTAACCCTCCCCCCAAAAGTTAAAATTGTGGAGCATGTTTCATAAGAATTTGAGGTAATTTTAAAAAAAAGTCTTACCTTGAATTGGTAAGCTGCATCTGTAAGAGAAAAACAATTTAGCAAAAAAGAAAACTCTAATAACTTCCAGCGAAACGAACGTGGAATGTGCACCTTGTGAGTTAGGCCATGCGTGCCAGTCATTAACATGTAAGAAGCGATTACATACCACCCGTGTGTTCTGTCTTTCCAACCCTCTCCTACTCCACCAACAAAATGTAGAACATTCCCATGAAATGTGTTTTAAAAATTTCACGATGAAAACTGATTTGAAAGTTTGCAAGACCATAACAGTAAGTTATTAATTAATTGATAAGCGCGGTGACCGTTGTTGTTTGTTGTTCAACACACCACGCTCATTTAACAAACTGTGACTGCTCACTAAAAATACTTTGTACTTGAGCAGTTTTTAGCATCTGTGAAACACTTTATTTATGTTTATGGTAGTAATTATATATACTGTTATAAGTCTGTGCAATAGTATAATTAAGTATTTTTGATATATTACCGTTGTTTTATCACAGGACGCAACAGAAAATAAACACGTTGGACACCACTGAACTGTATCTGTAATAGAATTAATCAGTAGTGCACGCTGCACTGTAGCACTTTCTGACGCATATACAAAACACTATGTGTGTATTGGTTACCGTGCTGTCCACCGCTGCACTGTGTAGATTGGGTACCTAGAGGCTCGTTCACCCACCAATCCCACCAGGTCGGGATGCTCTCTAGTCATGAGGAAGGATCTAGGCACATGCTTGGTACGCAACACATCGTTGCTCGTTCGACTGTGTAGCACGCTCAATTTAATGTCGCTCGCTTCTGCGGCCAGAGTTTTCAGCAATTTTTTCAACGGGTGGTTTAAGACCATCTATGGAAAAAATTATGTACTGCTGCTAGTGAAAGAATTTTTAATTGACTTATAATACTTTTTTATTGCATTTGATCAAAATTAATTAATTTTGTCATAAATTTTTGTTTATTATTTTAAAAATGACAAATATAATTCAGTTATATTGTGCATTATTTTCAAGTTCGTTAAATTAGGGCTCTACTATATTATTTTTTATTTACACTGGGCAGAACTAACAGGACAGTAAAAGTTCTATTTTTCTCATAAAAACGTAAAAAGAAAATAAATTGTCTCACAGATACTGATGGGGTTGTTCCATTATAGCATCATAATTTTTCTCCTCAAAAATATCATCAATAAAATCCACTTATTCTATACAACATGTGGTTCTAACAAGGCTGCCATGATTTATAAACAGCATGAGAAATATCTTGAGAAAGGTGTTCACTGACTCCTTAAAAAATCAAATTTTTCCCTTCAATTTTAGTAGCTAGTGATTTCTGTTATGAAAATTTCTCAGATTTTACAAAATGGGTGACCTTATATTTTTCTCATGTGACTGTGCAATTGCCCCTTATCCAACCAGTGCTAGCACTAGAATTTTATGAAATGTTTTAAACCGAAGCTCTAACATATGGAACAACACTCTCTTGACGATTGATCCACTTCAGCCCACACTCATCAGGATTTTCGTGTGCCCCTGATTATCCCAAATTTAGCAGAAAAGTCTACAGTTGGCCATGTTTACACATTCAACTTCAATTTGTTAGATATATATTTTCAAGCTAATGGAGGTGGTGCAAAGGTAACAAGTTGGATTTGCATTCGGGATGACCCATGTTTGATCCCCGGCACCAGCAGTCATTATTTTGGCTTTCCATGGTTTCCTGAGATTGCTCCAGGTGAATGCTGGGATTGTTCCTTAACGAAGGCCATGGCCGACTCCTCTCCCAGCCTCTGTCAAAGTACCAAGTTGTGTGTCGCCGTCTTTAATAACCTCACTGTCGACAAGACATTAAGTCCATTACCTACCTATATTTTCAAAATTGCACGTGCATAAATATGTTTAGGAAAATTGTATTACAGTAAGTCCTCTTATAGCATAATGTTGTGTTCTTAATTGTCGTACAGTAAGTCGCCAACATAGAAGGATTACGTCTTTTAGTTCATTATGTAACTCAAAATTTTCATAAGTCAAGTTATATTTACTGTTAATGAATGCAACTTCAGAAGAACCAGTATATTTTTACGTGCAATGTTTAGAAGCAACAAGTTTATTTGTAGAAATAAAACTGCAATAAATGAAATGTACATAAGATGTAAAGAATATTGTAAACACCCTTATACCACGAGCAATGCTTTCATATATATTTTTTAAAATGGAGGTATGTGTGACATCAGGGTGGCAATTTGCACGCAGGCCCTGCTTCAAAGCAGAGCTCATCGGGAGACTTGACAACATTGTGTGGCTTTTCTACAGTGGATCTCACAAATGCTTGTACATACAGGAGCACAGCAACACACATGATGCCTGGCAAAGGCCCAGTCAGTGCATTGTAAGCACATCTCTGCTGATACATAACTTCTGTGGAGAAAGTTAACAACGCCCACCATTATACACATAAGTTGAGCGAGTGTAAAGAAAGTAACTGTGTCTGGTAAACATTTAAAAGTGTAGTATACAAGTTTAAATTTGGACTTACTATGTAATTGCGTATATTGTAACTTTCCCAGAAGTTGCTCAGGGTAGTTTCCTTTTTAGCTGTTACTGGCTTCGATTGCCTGGGTAAATGTATGCTACAGGTACAAGTTTTTAGGGTTGCATAAATGCCTTGAATGGTTGCAGAAGTGATGTGGTTCAAGGGAGCAAGTAAATAATGTTCACATCATGTTGAAAGTCATCTAATTTTTCTTGGTGGCTGGGTGATTTCTGCAAGGTAAGCAGCACTTTGAATGGGATTTTGTTCTTTGCACAATATTCTTTTATCTCGGGAACAAAATGATTACTGAACCAATCGTTAAACAGCCTCGTGTAACCCAGGCCTTAGACTTCGTTATTACAGGCAGCTTACTTGGGTCAATTTTCGTAAAACATTCACGGGTTTAGGAGATGATGAACTGAAAGTGATTTAAGTACCCTATCATGTTTAGACACATTTCAACCAACTTTCGCGACCTAGAATCCATGTGTATATTATTCTTTCTTTGAAATAAATGTTTGTCCTGGCATCTGCTTCCAATAACGTCTGGTTCGAGGGGTTCCGATAATATTTTCCTGTTGAAATAATAATAGCTGCAGAAACAGTATTGTGGGCGTACACCCTATAGGCACTTACACTCCAAGTAAGGTCAAGTGTGATACTGATGTCTGCAGCTGCTTAGAAGAGTGAGAAGGGAGCGGGGGAGACAGCAAGTGTCGCACTTGTGCAGCATGAGCAGTTCGGCTGTGCCTGCCAACTCATCCCTAGTTTTATTATGTCTGCGCATATTATACAAAAAAATTGTGTAACTATGAATTAACGTAAATTACACCTTGCATAACTCGATACCTACCTGTAACATTATAAAATTCCTTTTTTCTATAAACATAATGTTAAAATTATTTTTACTTTCTTGGAAACCCCAAACTTAACCATGTATTTTGTCTTGTTTGTAAATACTTTTTACTGAAACATTTTGATGGCAGAATTGTTACAATTAATGAAATAATAAATAAAGCACTAATAGTTCAATGTGTCAAAGTTTTTTTTTTTAATTATGCAAAAACGTGTTGGTACATTTTTTAAAGGTCCACAGATAGTGGAGCTGCACCTCATCAACTGGGTTGGTAAAAGAGGAAGTTGGGTAGAATGATAGAGAAGTATTTATAAATATTTCTTTTTAAGTCTGCCCCCAAAAATAAAAGTTACAGTGACAGCATTTCATACTGTGTTAATGTATACGCCTTGAATGCTATGGGTTTTCTGAATGCCATTGTATGCCCTTATAGTTGACAAGTTTACAGTAAATTATGTAATTTTACACACACAGCCTTCCAGAGTTCAGTTGTACTACAAAAATTACTTTTACTAGAAATGACACATATTACTAACATAACATTATAAGAGGACTTACTGTATTTTTCATACTATTTGACTAATTACAACCAAACTTGATATGCGTAAAGCTAAATGTAAAAAACATACCCTCTGCTGGCCACAATTTTACATATCAGAAATTTCTACACTGGTAAGTAGTACAGTAGTATTTTGATTTTAAGACTGTTGATGTTGTCTTTGAGAGTATTGTTATAATAGTGCTGTTCTCACAAAATTGAAAATTACCTTCTCCTCTAGAGCTGTAAAATATGTTATATTTCGAATATGTTATTGCTTCAAGTTTGTGTGGCTTTAAACAAACCTGTTTTTAAAATGCAGTATTGACTTCATAAAATTATACCCTAAAGTGTATAAATTCCGTCTCTCCCTTGACCTCAGGGATATTAGAAATATTGAGCGGTGTTAAATGTTATTGGGCTGGTTTGTAAATGACTTGTATGGTTACCCCAGTTGTAAAACCTCGTTGCTCCATTTTGTAGCTATTCAGAGAGGTGGAACGAAAAATCTACTTAATTTCTCCCTCAGTAAAAAATGCATATTTTTCATTACATTATTACAAGAGACATCTGTTTTTGGTGGAAATATTTTATTTATTTTGTCAGTTTGGATGAGATGATTCTGCTAACTTTTTCGCTATTTTCCACGCCATTTCATCATAAATTTTGAAAATTTTTTTATTCAAGACATATTTAGATCGTAATGAATATCTGCAAGTTATTTCACTTAGTAAAATATTTAAATTAAATTATTTCATTTATAAAAATAATTGTATTGAATGGTTGAAAATCTGCACATTTGTTACAATATTTGATGGATTGTTTAGACCCATATAACACACAAATACTTACAATAAAATCAGGGATACAAGTTTGTAAAACAACATTAGTCTCCAGAAGGCTCTTAGGAAAACGTAGTAGGTGCAATCTTACTCTGTAGTATTGGTCACATGACTGGATCTACCCAGTCGTTGCATGTTTAACGAGCGGACATAAATCCAAAGAGTTGTATCTTGGCGACTTTTTAAAAAAAAATATTGTAAAATCTGCAGTCGCCGATCTGGTAGACCTGTGTTATTAGACCAGGTTATAATAGAATATCCTTTTGTATTGGTACAAGACACATATATAGCATTACAATTTCATACTAGTAATGTATACTGTACAAAAATGCTAATGCAAACCCTAAAAATTTACATAGCTATATATTGCAAAGTAAAAAATGTTCTCTCACACATAACCACTGATTTTTTTGCATTATTTGAGAGTGTACTATTTGCAACTAAATTTAAATTGCTTAAATATTTTCTGCTTAGAGATCCTAGTAATTTAAGTATATAATTTATTCCATACCTTAAATATATTTTCTGGTGACATTTTTGTTCTATAGACTACTCCAGACTTCTCGTCCAACAAAAATACTACAGTCAAGACATATTTTTCGTGAAAGTGCATTCAAAATGCCTTACAACATAGTTTCTTTTATGTACACATATGGGAGCAGGGTAGATATGAGTGAATCTGGCGACGAGATCGAGTTGAATATTTAGAGATCTTGAGGGCCATTAGATCTTTATCGTATGATGTTCTTGACCTGTTTTAAAGTAATATCTGTGCTATTGAGTAGATCCGAGGTAGTTTTCTTAAGCGCCTAGAGTAATGTTACTAATTTCAATAGTAAAACCATATATTTTTTTTGCAAAAAAATAAAATAAAAATAAAAAAAAATTGTGAAATTAGTTAGGTTATATTGAAGCTCTACTGGTTTCCATTATACCTAACTACTTGAAAGTGTGACATAAATGTTTGTCATGTTTACTGAAATAACATCTGTATTAACATTTTAGTGGCAAAAAATATGTGATAAAGAATGAAAACTTTGGATACCCTGACATAGATACCTTGGAAGGGAAGATATTTTGGTCAGCACTTAAACATCTAGGTCTTTAGAGATGATGTGGGGTGACATGATGTGAGTATGCAGCAGCACCGGAATGAAGGGGCAGGGGGAAACTGGAGATCCCTGAGAGAACCCTCTGATCACTGTCATCGTCCAGCATGATTCCCACATGCAAAACTAATTACCTTAAATGTGTTCACTTTTGTTTCAACAATAAATTTCTTGTTTACGATGCAGTAATTATAACTTTTTTCTTTAGCAGGTTTTTTTCTGCTAACAAAATTTATGCTACATTATGTAATTTGTTCCTTTCGCTTAATATGGTCCTTGAAGAAAATTTACTGTTGGGTTATTTCCCAAGATGTTAGTTCTGGAAAATTTTACATTTCAATGTCATTATAATGTATGATTTCTGTTCATAATTCATTTTTGCGAATAAAATGATACATGTTTTATTACTACATATTAAGAACCAAAATAAACTAGCAGCATGTAATACCGGGATGAATTAAACACATTGAATCACTTAACTTAAACAATCACCATATTCACATCTACTTCGATACGTTCAAACTCACTGCCGTGGTCATAAATTGGTTTTGTCGATTCTCGTACAGGCAATATCTCGAATCAAAGATGATTTTAGTATGGAACACACCAAAAATTACACAGTTCTTTCATAATTTCACATTTAATTATAAATATTGGATTTCAAACAGAAATAGGGAATTTCACAAAAATTTCTCAATTTCACTCATTTTAAAAAACAGATGTCTCTAATTATTACTAAAGAACTCCTTATATTTTCTTTTTAAGAATATTTTCCTAAATAACTTACTGCTAACATGATTTAAAGAACTTAAATATTATAATATATTAAGTTGAGGTTGTCAAGTTAGGATAACAATATGTTAATCACCTGTGGCATGAAAACTAAATAGATGAAATCACAATTGACTTAATATGAAAGGAATACAATTGTTTTAGTCAGTTTTTTGCGAGACAACTAGAGGATATTGGTTTCAAAAAAGTTTGGTTATTTGTTTTAACAAGTCGACTTTTAAGTTTAAGTAAATAATGTGCAAGTATGAATACGTCTTCTTAACTCCAAGAAATGCTTGAGTGTGATTACACTTTTAAGTGGCAAGTATGTATGGGTACTGAAATTTTCAGTGTGTGTTAAACTGTAAACTGTATTTATAGGTGGTTCTGGATAAAGTGGGCACTTTTGAAACCTTAATTACTACTTTCTTCTGATAATATAAGTTTCCTTTCACATGTAAAAATAAATGAAGCACAATAAATATAATTTTTAAATTTTTTTGGATGAGCTGGTTTTCAAATGTGCTCATTTTATTGTAAACCGTCTATAGGTACTCAGTTTCTTTTTGCTTAGAAACTTATAGGAATTGTCAATAAAATATTTTAATTTAATGCACAGTAATGTTACGGATAAAACTGTACCAGGTAAGGAGGTAGGTGTATACAATGTAAAAAAATGCTAGGCACCACACATACACTAGGAAAAGATTTCCAACTATCCTACTGCACTTTTTTTTATTATTATATTGTGCTTCGGTGGAATTGTTATTGTTTTCTGCTTGTTTCCTTTCATATTGTTGAAGTGAAGCTATCTAAATTTGTTGCCAAAAATTTATATGGGTTAATTAATTGAAGCACAAAACAGAAAACTAAAACTGTACATAGAGTAAGTAATGAAATCAAAATTATGAGTTATGATTTTCAAAGCCAGTTCAGGGGCATTTGTGTGCTGATGTTAACGTGACTAGTTGTGCTCAGGATTCTGTTAGGACAGCCTGGTCCAAATTTCCAGTTGGTTGTTTGCTGTCACATTTGACTGGTGACTTGTCTGATACTGTTTTGCTTATGTTCAGTTTTAACCACATTGGTAATCTGTATTTGGGAGATCTTAGTTCAGTGTTTCTGGCTCCACTGACCTATTCATAGAAGCCTATTTGTTTACTCCCCTGTTGCTTGGTAAAAGATTGTTGGCGAGCAGAGCGTGACACTCCAGTGGCTCTTGCGACTGTCCTGGGTTGGGTGCTAATGGGAAAGGTTCAAACTGTTTCTTCATAAGTGTCATGTTACGTCAGTGTGTCTATGTTGTGTTCTCCATCCCTGTATTCTGTGATGAGATCGTTAATGGGAATTTAAAGAAATTGCATCCAAAATGTAAAAATCCCCTGATGAAGCAGCTTGCGAACAGCTATATAAAAAAACATTTACTAAAGGTACAAATGGATGCTACATGATTTCCTTACCCTGTCAAATATTTTATTTGTTTTGGGTCACTTATGTTCGGGTGCTTTGAATTGTTTACAGACTGTAGAATGTTAGCTAAACCATGATCCATACAGTTAGTACTGTGATTTTACGAAGAGTTACCTGTTGTCAGGTCGTGTCACATGTTGTGCATCCATACCAGCAATGGAATGGACATTATATTCCACATCACTCCGTTTTAAAGACTCTGAGCACAATTACTCTGTGTGTAATCTTCTATGCCTGTGCCAAGACCAGCCATGACATAAGTTTTAATTACTTGCTTCTCACTGACCAAAACTACACACTAATTTGTGCAACATTGGTCTATGGTTATATTGCCACAACATTGTAAATAGTACTGGTGATGTCCACCAGATATACAGGCAGATCTGGGTGTCACCTGAGCACTTAGTGGTTAGTGGAAAGAATCCATCTAGACATTTGGAAGCGGTGTCATGTTAATATCGCCACACTCTTCAGCAGCGATAGAAGTGGATCAAGGGCACCCGTCCACTTCAGAAAATAACTTTGTTCTCATCTGTGATATTCTTTTGTCTCCATTGCAGTGGCATAAAGGAATGGCTGTGAACTGTATCCTGGCAGTGAAGCATTGCAAAGGTTGCTGCAATGTACACCATACAAGGCTTTGTGACAGACTGGTCAAATAGTATTTTTTGTCCCTAGTAGTGTAAAATAGAATATTTTAGATGTGCGGAATGATTGTTTTATTGCTGCCATCCTGTATAGTGGCATTTTTGTGTCTGTTGCAAAAACAAACATGCCTTGTTTTTTATAGTCGTTTTGTTGTATCATGCACATTTGAAAGTTGTGGTTACACTAATGTACAGTGAATAACATGTAGCAGTCTTTCTCAAGAAATCTGTATGGGTTTAATTGGTGGTTAACAGCCCAGTTTTTTTGTAACAAAACAGTACCAATTTCCATTAAATACGACATGTGCAATAGTTAATATAGCTTATTTCATGAGCTGACTGAAACACTTTTTTCATAATTGATTCGAAATAGATATTGGAGGTTAAATTGCAATATCAACTATACAGTTTAAATTATTCTATCCATACTTTGTAGCTTGTTCTAACATCAATTTTTAAGTTAATACATCAAACCTGTTAAAACTATTTCTACGATATTTGGAATGTACATCTGTCGTCAATATATTCTGTTTCTGGTATACATATCTTCCTGTATAATGTATGCTCTTACGAAAATCATGCAAAATATTTGCATCAACACTGAGAAAGTGGGCTCAATAGTTATGCTGTTGACTGGTGGTTATTTATTATTCATCGTTGGCTCTGGTTACAAAATAATTTTTTTGAGTGTGTGCGAAAAGGATAGGCTGTGAAAACCCATAGTGTTGTTTTGCTTTTTTTCTTAGTCCACTTTCCAATAACAGTCATTTAATTAGCAATATTCCGGGTTCTGCACATTTTAATTCAACAATAACAAACAACATGGTTAACTTTGCTGTTGTAAGAACAGTATAAAGATGTTCTTATAAAAATTAGTTGTTTATCCCGTAATTATAAACTCACTTCTATAGATACACATTATAGACTGTTTGTGGTACTACTTTTGAAGACTGTTTAATTTATTAAATCAAAAATTGTATTTTACTGTGGCTTCACACATTAATTTTTTCATTACAGAACAATCTATACACTTCAAATATTACTTAGGGTGATATGTTTTTTTGTGCAAAAAAAAAGTAACAGAAACTGCAAATCGGCTGAAAGTAAACAAGTACCAGGGTTCCGTAAGTGCTCTCTTAACTACGAACCGTCAATAGTAATATAAGAGTGGCTAAGGATGTAAACTCTTAATTTGTGAATGCAAGCTGAAGAGAAAATGACAGTTGCATGATATGTGCTGTTTAAAGTAAAGTAGATAATGTAACTTTACATGTCAGGTCACTATACAGTAAATTGATACTTGCCTGGTTGATCAGAACAATTTTGTCACAAAATGAGTGTACCAGCAATCAAAGTATAGGGTTTGTGCAAACTGCACAGTAGAAAATCATGCAGGTTAATTACTGCCAGTGTGTACTTGTATGTTCTGTGGCTACATTCAAACAGTGAAGAGAGCAGGGGAAATGTATGAATTGAATTACATATGTACAAGTGATCCAGGTTATACTTTGTAATAGATCTGCTAATTTTTATGGAGGGATCCTGATGAATTAAAAATTTTTTAAATTTCGACTTGGGGAGATAGCGACTTTTACTGCTCATAAGTACTGGAATTTTGTTCCAAGTACAGTATGTCATTATAAACATTAAATGTAATAAAATAAAAATTGTTACATGTTTGCAGTTTTTTGCCAAATTGTTCCACATATTTCAAAGTTTGTGTCGGTAATCACGCAACTTGAAATGTGAGGCACTTTTGTTGCTGTCAAGATGTCCAGGCAAAATTGCAAGTACAGGCAAGGTTAGCAGCGCTGACACTCTCAGTGCCTTCCATGATCTTGTCATTTGAGTGCCCTAGTTCTGGAGCCATGCAGAGGGCTTTTAAAATTTTTAGTTTATGTTTTTGGTTTGTTTGTTTGTTTAAAGATGCCAAACATGGATGGTTTATTTTTGTATAGGGTTTTCTCGTGATGCACTCCTTTCCTTTGGTCCCGTTTATGGCATGGCATCTTAACCCTCCGTGTTTTCCGTCTTTCCTCCCCCACCTTGGACTTCTCCCATCTTCCTCATGTCTCCACTGGTGCTGTTGCACATGCATCAGTTGGATGGGCGGTGTAGAGAAGGGAGAAGCTTGATACGAGTGGGAGATACTGGCCAAAAGCCAGTGAGTATAGACGCTGGCCAAACTGCAGCAAGCAAGAACAGGACTTGTAGCTCGGGCCTAAAGTGAACTGGCTGAGTGGGTCGGCAGTTTTATCACAGCATTGGTGATACACTGCAGTAACGGCAGACTTCTTGTCACTGCGGTTGAGCTTTGTGATGACCGGCAATGTGTTACGGTCGGCACCATAAGTGTACATGACAGCATGATTATTTGGCCTAAAAGTGAATTACAAGATGAGGGTGGCAGCTTTACGAGTTCTATGCCGTTGACCCAGCATCGGCTTTGAAGGAAAAGGAAACCCATGCTTTGGTGTTATGGCTGTTCATTTTCTACTAGCATTCGCCAGTCAACAGTTGACTTTGTATACAGAAAGACGCAAATGTCTTGTGTAGAAATTTGTGCACTGTTGGATTCAGCAACTGCAACTCTTGTGAACACAACACAAAGTTATTTCTGGGGACTCCATGGCAATGCTGCTTGAACATTGTTGATTGTCTCATTTGATATGTCAAGACATCCACCACGAGTTAAGATTGTGAACACTCATCACAAAATGCTTGGCTAGGTAGGAGGTGCAGTCCAATATTGGCGCTGATGATTACCTTGTTCTGTTATTTGCAACTAGCTCTCAGCATACAGTACATGCTGTCGTTCCTACTGTGGAGTTGCCATTTTGCATCACTCAAATCCTGTAACAAAAAAGCACTTGTAGAAAAAAAATACTAGTCTTTTATATAATTTAGTTAAAAACAGCTTCTTTCAAACTCTTGTTTGTAGTGGTGACGGGACTGTATGGACAGCTGTATTTTAAAATGAGTTTCATAAAATTAATGTCATTTAAAAGAAAATTTATTAATGTTAATGATTGAAAACATTTTCACTGTAGCTTACTTAAAATTACTTTAGTATGTCATTGTTGCAAACCTGAATGGTTTCTGGGAAGAATGTTGTAACAAGGGAAACTACCTTCATGGTTGTTTTGGACAATTTTGAAATAATTTTAACCCACCTGACATCTGTTGTCAAGAAATCCATGTTTATTTGTTTCTGGTATGAAAATTGTAATTTCTTCAGTTGAATATAAAATAATGTTAATAAGTAAGGCATTTTTCAAAGTAATTGTGTATTCAATTTTACAATGTTGATAAGAAAGAAACTTAACACTCAGTAACATACAATGTTTAGGGAGTAAGGAGATTATTTACTTTTTTTTGCTGAAGTACTGTATCATAATGTTGTTTAATTGAGTATTAATTAATAGTACTAAGTGAGACACATTCTGAATGAAATATTTCTATGGAAGGGCACTTACACCCATTATTTGACACAAAACAGAACACAAGTGTGTATGCTTGTAATTTTTGGGAGTGTATTTTCACTTTCTTTTTGCATGAATGTCAGAGTTTTGAATATTAATTTATTTGAATAATCAGATGTATTTTCCATGAAATGATAATCCAGAAGTGCCAAGCAAGGTGGCAGTGACAATTGACCCTGGATTCCTACTTGAGAGAACATTGGTATGATTCCAGGTCCCACCGTCCTGATTTCAGTTTCCCATTGTTTTCCAAAAAAATTCCAGGCAGATTGTGGTGGTGATTCCTAGCTGAGGTCAAGGATGATTCCTTTCCCATTTACAGTCTGTGCCGTTTGTTCCATCTCTAATTACTTTGTCATGGAAAAATGGTTTAACTCGTACTACCTACTGTATTTACTCTGAATGAATTTATGTGATAAAAGTACATGCATTCTGAATGAAATTACAGCATACACTGGGAAGGCACAACTGTTCTTGGAGACAGAATTAAGCATAATCACAGATAAAGCACCAACATTTTTTTCCTTTAGAATTTTCACAGAAGGGTCAAATAAAGTGCCACAATATTAACATTTTATTTATTACAGTATTAATTCATAGTGCAAATTCTACACCTACATCACACAAATTAATACCATATAAGAAGTACGCCCAAATTGTGAGTCAATGGGGAACATGCACTTTTTTTAAAACTCAATTCCGCAGGCATTTTTAAGCAGTAATCACATTTTTCTTTTAATTTCTGTGTGTTGATTCAAGTGTAGTCTGCAAAAAACGTAACGTAATTTAAAAAGCCAGCTGAAAAGCTTGACTTCAGCATGGCGCCTGCTATGACATCATCCGGCGAAAATCCAGCCCGCTTGCTGCCTACCCCCCGTAGCAGTCGTGCGCTCATCGCAAGAAGTATAACAGAAAGTTAAAGTAATCTTGACTTGGTGCAAAATGAAAGCTATTCACATCTTATATAGTACACAAGCGTCCTAGTACGCCCTTAAAAACACTCGGGGAGTTATATGTTCCTGAACGAAACTGTGAAAAATTTCGGAAGGCAGTGGATGTAAATTATTTTGCGAAACGGCAAATTATCACTACAATCATTTATGTTTTTGTCTTCAATACTTGTACATAATATTTTGGAGGCAGGCTCTACGCACAAACTTTAATTTTTATTGTAAGTTAAATGTAATCAGAATGACCTAAACACACACTAAGCACTATTTAAACTCTAGGCATTTACGAGATACAGGTTAACCCAAGTATAAAAGCTTTAACTCTAGTCTTTAAGAAAATATCCTGCGTGAAGTTTGTGTGTGTTCAGATAGTAAACCGAACTAATAGCAAGTACGAGATTGATTGCAACCAGTCTAACCGCTGATGATCGAGCATTCTATACATGTCATCTAGAATACCTATACTCAACCAGGTTACTTTTATAAATGCCTTTAGTAGCTCAGGTGAAAGAACTATATCTAATACACAAATGTTAAACTAAAGGCAATCATTGAAATCTTACAGTCAGAGTAAATAACTTGCACACAGCATTTTGTAAAATACAAAAAGTTCTTGCATTGTATTACGCAAAGCCTTACATAGTTTGAGGTCCACTGGTAGATAGCAACAGCATGGAAGAGCCTGAAGTAGTTCCAGAAGTCACAGTAGATAACAGAACAAAATAAAATTTATGAATTTTGTATCTAAATATTGGAAAGCCTAGCATATATCCGTTGCAATCCAGTTCCTATCAATATATATTACAAATGCATACAGTTAGAAGATATTCCAAGTTTGAGTTAACGTTCGTAGTTAGTTACAATATTTTTTTAAAAAGGTAAATGTTTGGCGTTACTATCAATCACATAGCAATGAACCATTGCATTCCTATCCAGATAAATTTTACGTTTTATTAGTTTATGTATCCTATTTTCAGATAAGGAGCGAAAGAGTAAGCCAGAAAATGAACAAACATAAGAATTATTTACTAAGCGATAGACAATAAATCAAGCAGAATTGTCGGAAAAAATAAGCTGTCCAGTTTGTGATAGCATATTGTAAGAGGCTACGCGTAAATAGCTTTCAGAGTAAACTTTTACCTGAATATGTTAGTGATTATTTTGATTATTATTAACATGTCAAGTACAATATCGAAGGATGACTAATATTTTAGTTTGAATCTCACGCCATGATCACATTTCGCTTGATATTCTCTCAGTTGAGACCTGAGAAACAAGTAGGCTATAAATACAGCAGTGAAATGGTGCAAAGCGTTAGCTATACTTAAGTCTAGTAGATTTGTACTAAACGCATATTATTCTGTAGCACAATTTCACCACTACTATAAATATCCACCATACTGCATGCTTAAAGGCTTCAACACAAACGTTTTGTGGCTGCAAGTCGTTCTGTATTTCCTAAATTAAAATACCAACTCCATAAACAATATAACTGGCCTTGCCTCGACTAGAAAAACGTGACTTCCTGCCAAGCAATTTTCGTCAAGTTACTTCGAGCCAATCACAGAGCGTTCTCATCCCATTTGAAAATTTCTGAATTTCTTCCATTTACGGTGACATTTTTTTACATGTTATCTATTGTTTTAAGTCTTCGCATTAAGTACACAAGTTATTTAGCAATAACTCTTAAGTGCTGGTAATGTTTTTAGTTAAATACCCAACACATGCATGTTCCCCGTTGTAATAAGATGTTTACAAACTGTAGTATAAAAAAATAAAGAACTTGAAAACACCTTGTTGTAACGCATATTCAAGTCATAGAGCACAAATAAGCGTAATTTTTTCAAATTATACAAGCAATAAAGACTAGCACACAAACTATGCTGTGCCCCACATGGTATCATTTTACTGCAGATGGGGGGATGGCCAGAATAGGTATTAATTAGCATTGACACCCTTTGGATGGCGATGGGGCAGGGATGATCTACATCTAGACGTGTGTTGCCTACAATACAGCACTCGCCAGGAGAAATGCAATGTGCCATTGCAAAAAAATTATAACAAGCCTATGTAAAGAAAGATATTCCCCATTTTTTGACACTTCCTACAAAATAAAGTTATTATAATAGAGATATAATGGTAATGGAGGAGGTCAAAACAGTACGGCTTTACTGAACAATTTTAACCTTCATGTAACATCCTTTCTTTAAATTTTATGCATCTGAGAACTCATGTTTCTCATGTTGATGCCAGATGTGTGTAGGTGGCAGACATTTATGGCCTGCCTTGTTTATAAACTTCCCACCTACCTAAAGCTGCTGCTTTTCTTGTGATGGAAGAGGCAACATTTTCACGTTTCTCTTCATCTTTTTGTGCAAGGCATTTGGTATCAATTGTATGTGATTATGTGAGCCATTTTTTCAATAGGTTGTTCACAGTAAATTAAGCACTTTTGAAACTTTAGTTTCTGATCCCTTTTAATCTATGTGTATCTTCCAGCCACTTGTTAAAGCAAACAAAGTTGTGCAAATAATGAACACTGTGTAGATCTCGTCATACTCAAAAGTTAACATTTAAGGTTACGGTAACGAAAACACATTTTTAAATATTTTTCTTGCCCAGGCAGTCTTTATAAGGACTAGCTTTACCATGAACAACCTATAAAATTTACTGTATGCAAACAGCATGTAAGTATTGTACCATAGTTTACCATGTATGAATATGAACAAGATCTTTAGGCCATGGAAAAGTACTTATATGTTTTTTCATGAAGCATTGAAGTAGAGACCCAGATATTTTGTTAATTCATTTGAAGAGAAGTTAAGATTTGTGCACACGTGTGCTTGTATAAATGTGTGTGTACAGCAGGCCTTCTCAATAGGCGGCCCACTTTCCAGACACAACCCGCAGTGTACTGGGTGTCTAATGTCTGAAATCGGGGAATTTTTTTTTTTTTTTTTTAAATAATTTATAGGAAAATTCTTAGCTTTTAGTTCAGTGAATTGTTTTTGTATGTAAAATTAAACTGGACTTCTGTTAAGTAATTTAATATTAGGCCTTTAATTTACTCCATTCTTCTATTATGCTTTTGGCTCCCTGAGAACCTAAGGTAATTGTAAAATTAATGCAAATGGCCCGATGGTGAACTAAATTGAGAAGGTCTGGTGTATAGAAACAACCCAATATTCACAGGCTGTTGTGAGACAATAACTTAGTTCTACATTCGAGATTTTCCATGCTTTTCTGGAAGTGATAGGGCATAGTAGCCAAAAACCTGCTGGTGTTCTTGTCAAATACTACACCCATCTGTTAAGATTGGGTGGTAGGTAAATAAATGCTGTAAATATCAATTGATTTCTACACTTTTTTTGAAGCCAAGTTGGATAAAATACTCAATCACAATCCTAGATAATGGTATTTGCCAACTTTATGAGTAAATATTTATCCAGAATTACTAATTTATTACGTGTGATCTCTTGCTTCGCAGTTAAATGCACGAGGTTCTGGCGTCGGAGATTGTACCTCCGAAGTTTGTATCACTGGAAACAATTTTGTTTAAAACATGGGTTAAAACTATTGTCTAGGATTGTTATTGCTTAATTTTTACAAATTTGCTTCAAGAAACCTACAGTTATAGATTAATGCTTTTAGTGTTGAATTATGTACCATGCCCTCTTAAACAATGAGCAAATACTATTTTACTACTTTATCTTTTGAAATAGTTAGAACCTAATTTCATGATTATTTTATTGATCTTACTGGACTTGCAGGAAGGAAACGAAAATGGGAAACATAATGGTCTGTAAAAGGGGCACCAGCATTTGAGTGAAAACACTGAAATACTGTGCTACCCAGGCAGTGAATGTACTTTATCCACTCAGGACCATGGGTTTGGGAGACAGAGAGGAGAAAAGACAACACCACCCAGTAAATGTCAGCATTATTGTTTAAATTTATTTTGCGATAATCAAGATACAAGCCAACAAAGATGTCTGAATTAGGAGAATGCACATTACTTTATTTCAGGGGCAGGGGTGTAAACGTTGCGAATGGCATAACGACAAAGGGTGTTATTGCAACAACTTTAGAGACAGTCTAGGTGAGCAAGTCATGACAAAGTTGTCAGATGCAACGGCAATTCTACTATTGCCGCATCTCACGATGGTAAATATTAAAATAGCTATTGTGTACCAGCCATGTTTATTTTACAGATATAGTTCAGTAATGAAAAGTGTTTCTATAGTCGTTAATACAAAGTAGTCATATGAAAAAAAAATTATTTTAGGTTAGGTTAGATTAGGTTAGGTAACCTAACCTTACCTAACATGTTAGGTCACCTAACATAATCAAACATAACAAAAAAAAATTACGTAGGACTGTTTCTAACGACTACAGAACCATTATTCATTAATAAACTATATCTCTAATATCTATAGTTTGGCCGGTACATGAATATGTAGCTATGCTTAGAATTTACCCTCATGATATGCGCAAATGTATCACAATATGGTACAGAGGTTATTTACGCCTGCAGTTCGTATGTTTGCTGAGAATTTTTACACAGCATTGTGTGTGATGTGGTGATTCTTCTGAAACACTTGTTTTTATAGGTGTGCTCAGCATGTATAAACTGACAGTGCCCTGTATTTGAGGAGGTTACATGGTACAAGATTTAAGTTAAATGCATGCTATACGTTGATATGGCCTGCTACTTTAGCCCTCTGCCAAGACTACTACTACTATTAACGCTGCTAATCACGCTCCTACACAATCACAAACTTGTTGCTTGTGTTTGTAGTTGGGGAGCGTAAATTATCCTATGGTATATTAGAATCTACATATACAGTAGTGTTCTACTGTACTCTGGGCTGCTGTTGTGAGTTGTGACCAAGTTATCTAATGCAACGACGATTCCACTGTTGCTCTATCTCACGATGTGCACAAACAAAGCCCAATATGGTACAGCGACTTTTGTGACTGCATTTTCTACGTTTACAGATAGATAATCTTTAAAGTGCAATTTTTGCAGTACCAGTATGACAAGTCTTCTGAAACACTTGTTTGTATAGATGTGCTTGTGAAGAGACCTATAGTAATTACTAGATGTTTTTACTGTAAACTGCTTAAATTAATTGATGGTGCATTAAAAATAGTGTAATTATGAATAGTATATCTTGTATGTTGCACTATAAAAGATTTAACTTCTATAATTTGATAGTGCCTGCTCCTTTCTACAGTATCAAAATGCAGCAGATGTTCACAAGGATTTTAAGTTTGAATGAAAAAATAGCACACGTAATTTTATGTGTAACGTTAAATTTTAAAAGAGGAATTTGCATCTGACGGCCTACGCATACGAGCAAAAAACTATTTTGTGGAGGGTGCAGAAATTGTCTGATTGGATTTTATAGACTAAAAGGCCCTGGTGCTGCCCGTACACATTACATTGCCACTCCTGATACTAATTCACAAACTTGGGCTAAAGACTCGGGACACTACCATCAACATTTTCATTTTGTTCTAAATTCATTACAGACTTGGGCCACAGCCCTGCAACACGACTGTCTGGTTCGATGTCCAGGTTTTTTCCTTCATTACTAATTTATTATAAAATTGGGATACCATCCCGCAACACAACCGTACTCGGTGGTGTCCTGATTTGTTCTAAAAAAAATGGCGGTGGGAAAACTCTCTAGAAGAGGTCTCACATGTCATTACAGACCTCGCTCCCATTGACTCTGCTAACGTCACATGATTTCAATCTCACTTACCCCTCTAGAGCCTGATTGAAAAACACTGCGCAATAACCTCAAAATGATGCAAAACCTAACGGAAAAAAACAGAATACAAAAACAAAGCTAACGATGCCCCTACACAAGGCCAACCAGCTATACAATATTATTGATTACCTCCTGACTTCTAGGCTTTTCTGTACTACTATAACGCGTGACTGTGTGTTTTCCCTTCCATTTTCGAAACTGACACCATTTAAAGGAAATATTATTTAGCCAAAATATTACCAAAATTCATGTGAATTCCAAAAAATGCTATAACCAAATACAAAATAAAACTAATCTTGCACTGCCACAATGTCATGAAGCAGGTGACTGTTGCTAATCGAAGATGATAAATAAGAATACAATTTTCCAAAACTAACTTACTAAACTGAAAAAATGTGCAGTGAATAACAATGTAGGCTACAAGGTCTCCTATATAAAAAACAAAAAGAAAATTATTTTTAAATCCCTTGAACTTTTTAAATTTCAGTTTAAAATTTCAGGAGGTTTTTTTCCTCAATACAAAAATATTTTTTAAATGTGTTTTTATATAGGAGACCTTGTGGCATATAACATTGTTATCCACTGTAAATTATTTTTTTCGGTTTGGTATGTCTGTTTTATTGGCATACATTAAACCATAAAATGTAAATTTTGACGTTTACGAGTCATTATGCAAAAACTATGAGAGATAAAAATTATTTCATTAGAGCAAAATTTAGTCACAATTTGTGTCTAAAACATGAGAGAAAAAAATAGTCATGTACAAATATAAAAATTAAAATATGACATTGAAACAAAAGCTGTAGACCATGCCTTTACATCTGCTTTTTTAAATATTTTATTCTGTGGCATAGTAATCAGTTTCTTGTAGAGAATCATCTTTTAATGTATGTTCGGTGTAAAATGCGTAGGCCTATGTTTTGAATTTCAGTTTTACAGCATTCATGATTTTGGTCCTCTACTGCTCAGAAATACTACTCTACTGTCATAAAAAGAACTTGCATATCGTATCCTACTCAAAACCATATTACAATTTGTAGGCCCCTATGCTGAATCTGTGGGGCGAAACCACACAACCGACATAGACGTTTCGTTCATTTAGAAATA
Source organism: Medauroidea extradentata (assembly GCA_003012365.1). NCBI lineage: Eukaryota > Metazoa > Arthropoda > Insecta > Phasmatodea > Phasmatidae > Medauroidea > Medauroidea extradentata. Next base: position 21,233 of record PNEQ01024396.1, on the reverse strand, counting down.
AATGCTGTGGCATCTATCACATATTTGTTGCTCAAGTGTGTGTAATTCAAATCTGGAGCATAATGTACATGAAATTCAGTATGTAATGTGATGTCCATTATTTAGCTCGTTGGTAGGCTTATATCGTTATTTATCTTCACAATTGACAGTGTAGGGTTGGAGTCGAAATACAAGAAATGATGAGCAGACATGTTTATAAAAATAAGATCGAAAAGGTAAAATGTAGGCATCATTTATCACTCCATGTACATTTCTCGAGTAAGTCTTTGGACGACAATATTATTTTCTTTATTATAACATACACATTAAGAAATAAATTGACAATATTATTTTCTTTACTATAACATACACATTAAGAAATAAATTACTTCGCATGTAGGTTTGTAGAACAAGTATATTTCCATTGTAAGTTGTAACATTAAGTTTATGACTATATTTAATAATTGACAAAATTTAAAGGGTGGATTTGTTGCCACCCCTCTCCCTTTCCCCACCAAAAAAAAATTAGTATTCAACTGCACTTTTCTACACATCCAAATGGTTAGGCCTATTGGTTTTGGTTGGAGGACTTGAATTGTCCTAAGGTTCTACTGGATTTTGGGCTTCTGCTGTTTATTAAGTATGCACACACACACGCACTCGTACTCACACTCTCTCTCACTCACACTCACACTCACTCTCACTCATTTAAAAGTACAAAAATTTATGTGAAATGTTATTCATGTTCGTATTGAAACAAAATTTTTGCTATTGGCTGTTTACTTTAAACTGAGCACTCCACAATAGTTATAATAACCAAAAACAGTACTTTATTTGGGCCAAAGGTGATCTGTTTTTAGTATGGTGACACATTTACGCTGGATTTTAGTTTCATAATAGTTGTCATATTGAAAATTTTTAGTAAATATGGATACAAAATAGCTGACAGAAAAATTTAAACAGTGCTCACTTTATCGTGAATGGTTCATACAAATTATTTTAACATGGTATAAGAAATTTTTATCCACTCTTCCAAACATTAAGTTCTAAAATACGTAATTACTACCTTAGTACTATTGCTGACACTAGAACTTGGAAAGCTGCTAAAAATAAAAGCTTCTATGTGTTTACCCACAGTGGACTATGGTAAGGTGAGAAAATTTACGTTGATTTCATGATTATACAGTTACTGTCATTGAATCCTAGTCTACTATCTGTTTTGTTTCAACCACATTAAAATGTTTGCCCTTTTAGCATGAGTGGCAACAGTGTTTGAACTTTCTTAAGACTTTAAATAGTTTATGTATATTATGTAATGATGTAGAAAAGTGTATCTGTGTTAAGTTACTGTGCAGACTATTTCACTTCAAGACTGTTCAAATAATTTTTACTACAAAGTTTTTTTCATCATTAATGATGTGATTGGTCTGTCTGGTTATGTTTCGAAGCAGCCAGTATGTATACTGTTATTCAGTGTGATTAAACCAAAATGATTTTTTCCCCTTCATTTTATTGAATATATGTAGTAAGATAGTACTTTTATGTTTAGCATTATAATTTTAAAATGTTTGTTTTGTAACAAAGTTAACAAGGAACATTCAAAAAATATTTTGTATTGTTATGTTTTGTGGAAACACTGCAAAGTAAAAACAATGATTCTTCTTTTTATATATATATATATATATATATATATGTTATTTATTTTTATTTATTTCCTTTAAAAAGCCAGTATTTTAAAGTAAGTATTGTAATAACAAATAAAACCTAATTTCTCAAGTATGTTTAGAACAAAGTTTTATTGAGCTGTCTGTTTTCTGCCTCACAGTCATGCCAATTTACTCATCTAGGCTTAAGACCTTCATTACAACACTCCCTTAAGACAACCAAAACCTCAATTCGTGTAAACCCAGAGCAAGGAACGTTAAATCGGCTAATACATGTTTATAGCTTTTAGTGACAAGAGGTTATTTTGCACCATTCTTGAGCAAGAAAAGAAAATCCAGTAAATTAAAAATGTTCTATTCACAAACTAAACAAATTTTACATGCCCTTTTCAGTTCATGAATTACAATGCAAAAGCATCAAATTACGTCTCTCTCAAAGGCAATTTCCCTTTTGCCTTCTAATTACATAAAAAATGTAGCAACTCATTCACTCTCCTATGCTTCCATTCTTCCCATTTGAATACGCGCAATTCGCAACACCTCGTTATTCAACTACTCCTTCCCCTGGCCTTTCATTATCCAGAACCAACAAAACGTGTGTTCACCATAAATTAGCGGGCCTTCCTTAAAGTCTCGGACAACATCCAGGAAAACTGCGATCCACACTGGGAATGTACTGTGTGACATCGACTACAGCTGACGTTAGTTTAATTTAACTTACCAGGCCTCCAGAACTTGCCTTTTCCACGGACGTGAAATTTACCAAATAAAGCCCGGGTTGCTTCTTTCTGCTCTCGTACACTCGGCGAACAAAGAATTATACCCAGCTCCCATCACTACGTCAACACATTCCTCTATTGCGCATACTTGCCTACTGAAGAATTCAAAAGACTACCAAACTTAGATGTGGGCATCTTCATGCCCGACCGAAGAGTGAGTATCGGCTTCCAAGCGCCCCTTTCAACTCGACTTGCAGACAAGAGCGCCCCTATCGCCGGCCAGTGGAGTGACAGGTCTGAAGTCGAATGGGTGAGCCCTAGCTCGGCGACCGGGGCTTTCACTAATGCTCAACTAAGGAAGAAAAACAAGCGCCAGATTTAAAACTCCCATCCTTACTAACATCATCAAGGCTTTAAGGTGAGGACCGCTCATGTGTTTGTACAATGAATTACATTACAAACATGGCAACAATTTTAAATTAATTAGAATAAAAAATGTATGTTAATTTCATAAAAGATATATAAAAAACTTTTCTGTCATATTTTAAAAATACAGTATAGTTTAACATGACTTTGTTCCTTTCTTCCTCTCAACCCTTGTCAACATTTTGACAATATCTGTACTGTATTGACTATAACAATGATATTTTGTTGATAATGAGTACAACTGGTTATGGCAAGAGATCTATGAAACAGTATTATTATTTAAAGGCAAAAATGTACAACAGTATTCATTATGTATATTGTGTTAGGGTTTTTAGCCAACAGTTACAAATGCAAGTTAAATAAAATTTCTATTACAACTGTCTTATTGACTGAGATTTTTTGATAGCTCGCTTGTATTTTACACAGTGTGAGCAGAGGTGCAATAAAGATGGGTCAGGAAACCTGGATATCATCAGGTTTCACCATCACTAACCAACCTTGATTCTTAATAATGACCAGGACTAAGGCATTAGAGTGCATTGAGAATTAAATGTGATAGTACGGAAATGGCAGTGTTTGTAGAAAAACTTACTGGCCGTCTGCTATTGCACCATGTTCCACATGAAAAAGAATATGATTATATCTACTGGGAATGAAGTCTACATAGCTGTGGTGAGATTCCAGCACACTAGCCACACAGTTATAGGTGCAACAACACAAGAACTGAGCATGATGTCTGCAGGATTACGGCCACTGATCGGATTCTTTTGTGGTGGTGTGGTTTTGTGGCACGAGCAGGGTGGCATCTTTGGGTAGTGTGGGACACGTGCTGTCCCGTTAAACTTATCTTGGCTAGGGCATGACTCTTTTCAACTCTTGGGTATCATTAAAGAACTGTGAAAGTGACGTATAAACCCTCACTGTTTCCTGGCACTCCGATCCATCGTCTGAACTCCCACAGCCCATTTTCCTGTACTACTAACGTACCTACAAGGCCAGGCCAAAGCCAAGCAGTCACAGATCTTGCAACTGTTATGATGGCCTAGGTAGAAGGCATGCCTGTGTGGATAAATGAAGCTCTATCTGAATCAGTAGTGTGATACATGGACCTCAAAGAGACAGGGTTGGTAAATCTTGAGAACACACCAACATCTGACAGTTTACAAGAGAGAGAGTGTGTGAAGAAGGGTGGGGGAGGTTGGGTGAAAAGAATATTATGCAGCGAATTTGAAGAAACTGAATGAGCGGAGAATGATTCATCCTTAAGTGTGTGAACCTGATACTACCATCCTGTGCCTCAGCTGCACACATTACAATATCCCTGTCGTAATAAACTTCAAAAATTGCCCTCCAGAGCAGGAGCAAATTGTGTATCACTTAGATACCAGGCCCCACTGAAGGCATGTCCAGATAACGTATTGAAAGGACTGATCACTGGCTGCTCTTAGATTATAGCACCTTACTTCCATGTCAAATGTTAGTAGAGATGAAGGGTTTGCTGGTTGGCCACCAGCTACTGGTTGTTTTGGAAGCATAACGTAGCAGTTGTAACAAGGTTCAAACATATGAATTGTGAGTGAGTGTTTTATGGTTTCTTGTTGGTCAACGTTAATGATAGGTATGCATAATTTCAAAATTTTATTAACTCACTAAATGTATCTTCAATGTATATAAAAATTTTCAACGTGACACATACACACCTGCTTCTTATTAAAAAATTATGGTTTTGTCAATTTGGAGAAAGCGATTTTCGTAATTTTATATACGTACTTCTCTATATCTTGTTACAAGTTTGAGACATAAACTTTATATGTGGGCAATTCCCATGAGTTCTTTGGGATAGAGGTCTTATAATTACAAATAAAAGAGTTAAATTAAGTACTGGATTTAATAGCTCACAAAGCTACGAAATACACAAAACAGTAATCAACTAGAACTCTCACAACACAATTAGTTATGCACACAATTACTCCTGTGTCA